>CM060841.1:45657500-45787500 GCA_030762175.1 Metallyticus violacea | reverse complement strand
AGAAGAGGACTTCCACTTTCTTCTCAATAACTGTCCATATGGCAACCATTTCACCCCAGAAATAAAATTATCACTGCCCCAAGTTTTCAGAACACTATCAGAAAGAATACCGAAATCTGGGGTTTTAAGGTTTGTTGCTTCACCACGAAAATGTCTCTGCGCACACAATTTCCGCAATTCGGGAGTGACACGGATGAACCACCCATCGCACAGTTCAGATCCTAGGACTTGTATTTGCAGCTGCCAGGTTATAAGTTTGAGAGCTCGCAAGAACTTGTTGCGTCCTACGAAAGTCATGTTGGTATTAGCTCTAAAGCAGCATGGTGAGACTGCACGGAGGATGCAACTTTGTATCGAAAATAGGGAAGATAACTTCGAAAAGAAATAGACATAGTTGGTGAGTTACAGCCTTGAACTTGGTAGAACCCGGAAAATGAAATAGCTACCCGTAAACTCTTGTAATAAGTTAATATCCTCAGCAAATTACAAAAGTGAACCTATTGTTTTTTTCATTTAATATTTAAATAACATTTCTTGCACTTTTCCACAGATCTTGGGAAAGTTTTAATTTGATTGTTGGGTCGCGACTCACAGTTTGAGAAATGTCACTGCGAAACATCTGACTTAAGCATTCTCTTTTCCAAATTACCGGAAGAAGCTCGGAGCTGCAGTAATTTCCAAGACGCCAAAGGAAATGCTATTGATTCAGCTTATTCCAAGCTCAGTATCCGCATCCTGGAAGAAGCCAATGTAAACATAATTCCAGAGAACCTATCAAATCCGTCATCTACTCACAGTCTATCTTTCTCACACAGCCTCTCTTCCTTGTTTATTCTCACTTCCTTCTATTCAAAACCCGCTGAGCCTGAAGTTTGCCTTTATTGAAATATTCCAGATTACATCTTCTTTTTAACCATGAAATAATATCTACTAAATAAAATCAGCAAAAATGAGTGAGCTGTAGACATAGATAATGAATGAAGTCATCAGGAATCAAACGATAAACAGAGTTATTCATGAGATCGAAAAAAATATAACTGATTAGCGATTTGTTATAACGGAAAATAATAATTAATAACCCATTACTTCATGCTTTTATGATATGGTAATTGCTGTAAATTGTTCGTTAATTGTGAAATTTTGCAGGATATTAACGGTAAATTATGTCTCATAAAACCGTAAAAGCTTCGACATTAAACTGACTCTTTTGGGAACAATCACAGCAAATGTTATACCTTATTACAATTTATTTTATGTCTGCATTACATTTTACTTACAGATCATAGGGTTAAACAGTAGTTTTTAACGTTAATTGCTCATATTAAATGAATAGAATTACATTTATCTAACGATTATTCGAGTTTAAAGCAATTACAATGTAAAATACAAACAGTATCCTGAATTAAGTCTAAATAATTCTTATCAGTGAGTTCCGAAGAAATGTAGTTTTGTGATTGTACCCATGAAAAGAAACTATATATTATATGTACCTATTGTATATGTATTTGTTAACGCTTTAGCGGTCACAATTTTTGTTTTTTTTCTCAAAGAATTTGGCACATAGCTATCAATTAACAAAATTATTTAATGAGTTCGTTAAACACCTAAATTGGATCATTGGAGGAGCAGGAAAATATTTGAAAATTTAAAGAGAAATTTAAAAATCGTCTAGCCGCCACAATTTAATTTTTTTAAGGAAACTCGATATATGCATTTTAAATAAAATAAGAAAAATAGTTTGTGAAAAGCAGTTAAATCACACTATTAGATGGGCTGGTTTACCTGCAGTCCAAAATTTAAAAGTCACTTTAACGGTATTAATATTTTTTTTCACAACAAAATTCCGTATATACCATTTAAATAAAATAAAATAAAAAAATATCTCTGAAAATCAGGGAAATCGGACCTTAAGGGGTAGGGGTATACCTGAAAACCGAAATTTAAAAAGCACTCTAGAGTTCAATTTTATCTCCATTGTTTCAAAATAAAAGGACAAATTAATTCAGCATGTAAACTGTATTTATTAAGATGCATATGTTTTATATTTAAAAAAAATTATTGCTGTGAAAATAAAAAATGTGAAATACTAATCTGAGTGTGTGAGAATTATATTTATATGTAAGAGCGCTCTGTAAATAACACAGGACATTTGCGTTACAAGTTTTTATTACAATAAAATTTAAGTTAAATTCCAAAGCAATTGAAAATAGATTGAACTTTCGATTGTATATTGTTGATTGTGTATATTCGCTTAGTACATTGTAATTGATTCTGAATAGTAGCATGTTTTTTTTTTTTTTTTATTGAAACACATGAACATCTTCGTAAACACACAATGTAATTCTAAACTTTGTTATTTCTCTCTTTTTTAATGAATGTAAAGATGATATCAATGACATAGTTCATAAACATGGTTACATTTAAAAATGTTTAAAAATACACACCCAGTATAGCTTTGTCTATCAGTGTTCATACATTTAATTTAATTAATAGCATACCATTATTTTTGTGATTTAATTTCAACAAGAGCAATATAATAACAACAACAATAATAATAATAATAATAATAATAATAATAATTCTAAAATTTTGTTTCCCTTTTCAAATACATATAGATTGCAGAGAATTCTAATTTTGTTCGTAATATCATACAGTAATGTCATAACTTAATTCATTTGATTAATTAATAAGGTCTAATTTGTATTTTATATTCATTTTTAAAGTTATTGAACTTGCTGAGGAATTCGCTTAGTTTACGTAGCTCCTGTGTGACGGACTTTTTTCTGTAACCTTTTGCAACCGTGAATTTCATCTGTCTATAACAATGACCATGTGCCTTTGAGAAAGCCGGGACAAACAGCTGCAGTGTATTTAACTTCTGATAGCTGTTTTCTGCTCTATAGGAAAGTAGCGGTAGAGAATGAGTGCAAACTAATGTCATCTTGGAGGGAGATTAACTCAAAACAAAGTACCTTGTCGTTTGCGTTAACTAACTTCTGATGCCTCAAAAAACAAACAAACAAATTGGCGAACATTACTTAAGTTGTTATATAAATCTTGTTCTATTTATGCGTTAGTGTACGAAATTTTAAGTTTTTCCATGGTGATATGTCTTATTCTTCAGTATATATAAGGGTTATTGTACTGTGATATGATATACGCAATTCTCTTTATCTTTTCCTTTTCTTTCTTCCCTGTTATGGTGCTCACTTTTCTGGAACTATCTCCATATTAATGTTACCGTGCATTGGTTAGAACACACAGCATAATTTACGTGATTTACCTGCCTAACAGTTGAGAGCTCCGAATAAACATCGTTTCAATTTAAAGGCTTGGGAACGTGCGAGCCACCATTCTGTGCTTTAAGGTAGTTTTACTCTTACATCGAGACGATTTCTCTCCGATGCCCTTATCTCAAAATATCTAGTGGGATGTACTACTTTGGTTACGTGCCAACGACTAAGGTATTCTTTGTTAACTTGGTAGTTAAGTAATTCTTTGTTGAATTGGGTAATCCACGGACTTCCTTTTACTGAATTTCCTTAAATCTAGGTAGCCTATTTGTTGATTATATAGTTTGTCCTGGAATAAACATGTTGTTCAGTTCTATCTTTGTATAAGTTTTAATTTATTACACTTAAAATTAAGATAAATATCTCAATACTCCTTTTTATTATTGTAATTATGACATTATGTGCGATGCATTTGTGTTACACTTCAACTAATCATTAATTTATTTCAGAATGCATGAATTACATTGGTAGTCTTAATGATTGTTTAATAAACATATTTTTTAGAAACGTTTTCTTCTCTCGTTATATATGGTAGAAATATTTTCCATAATCTTTTTTTTTTTTTATATAATAGCTATAAATGAGGGAGGCTCGGAAACTAATAGCTAATTGGCCTTAAATAAAAAAAAACCGCTTATGTACACATAGTATATTACGTACATCTGAAAACTACACTTTTCCAATGTTTTTCAAGAATTAAATAACGTTTCACCAGTTTAAAAATTTTGAAGATTTTCATTGTCATTGAAGTGCTGGACTCCGAGCCACTTCTTCATGTAAATGAACATAGAGAAATCAGATGGAGCCAAGTCGGGACTGTACGGGGGATGATCTAAAATGCCCCATCTTAATTGCATTAAGAGGGCAGACGGCGAGGTTTGTTCTGGATGGCTCTCCTCAGTTTTTCAGTCCCACAATGAACTTCAGAAGTGATTGTCGTAACACGTTCACTGAATCCGACAATCAAGATTCCCGTAGCATCACAAAACACTGTGAGCATAAACTTCCTCACTGACAAAGTTTTGACGGTCTTTCTTCGGTTTGTTTGGAGAACCGGTATGTCCCCATGCCATTGATTGTTGTTTTGTCTCAGTGTTCACATACGCTACTCAAGCCTCGTCGCCAGTCACCATTCTGTTCAAAATATCTTCTTCCATATTGTACCGCGAAAGAAATTCTAATGCACAGCCCATTTGTTTGCTTTTTTCGGTACCTCCGAACACAGAACGTCCGGTAGTCTAGTGTTTTGGTGATAATCTTGTACAAAACAGTCCCAGACATTTGCATAAATTATTCAGAAAGTTTCGAAATTGTGAATCGACGATTCTCACGAACTTCTTCGCCAATTTTCTTGACAAGATCATCTCTAACTACAGAGGGACTATCACTCCTCCGTTCATCCTGAATATTTGTTCTTCCATCTTTAAAAAATCGGATCCATTGCCGCACAATACGTTCACTCATATTTTTTGGGCCGTATACAGCAGTCGTATACACGATGAACGTCTGCTACCGACAGATATTTTGCTCAAAGAAATGTCAACACACCATGCGCCTCGTGTATGGCGGAATTTTTATTGCAGCATTCATTTTGTGAGGCAAGCGCGTGGCACTACGATGTTTCTACTAACAAAGATGAAAGCTTACTGAATCACGGGTTACGTTGATGTAACAATGGCGGTGCTCCGCCCACTATACCACCGCTACGGAACAATGGCGGCTAGTTTTGGAACTGCCTTTGCATTTCCTTAGAGAAAGCAGGAGCTAAAACTGTGCGACACTAACAAGGGAGTGCTGATATTTTTTGCTATGTGTCACAAATCTGAGGTTATGAAGCGGGTGAATATATGATGGAAATACGAAGACCATCCAGAAAGTAAGTTTCCCAAGGGTCGTAAACGGAATGCAAACTTATTTACATGGAACAGATACAGCAATTGATGAGTTACCTTTCAATATATTTAACACCGGAATTGGGACACTTGTCATGCCATGGGTCAACTTTTGTATTTCTGTGTCGTAGAAATCTGCCACCACCGTGTGGCTGCCGAGTTCTGTAATCGTGAAGCGACGATTCTCCATAATGCACTGATGTACATGATCGTAATTAACGAGCGACGGCCGCCCACGTGGACCCTTTGATGAGGGTCGGCACCAGCTGCTTGCTCATGACGTCCGGTCCATATGCATGACAAAGCCGACGAATTCCTACCGGTGCTACGTTCAAAAGTTTGATCACAGACCTAATCACAGGCGGGGGGCTCAGGAATAAGTGCCGATATTTTCGGCCGTTCTATGGGGATACTCTGTGGGAACGAGAAGAATGGTCCCCTACGATTGCTACTTCCTTAATGGCATGTATACTCGTCCTTCATAATGCGTGGCCAGCCATATGTTAGCGGTGTGGGAAACTTACTTTCTGGATGACCCACATATATAATGAACATGTGTAGACATAAATAACAAAGTTATAACAGTACATATCGTACACATCTTTTAGTGCCAACGGCATGCCGGTAGTTTTCCTCATTCTTTGGGAGAAATTCTCCTGCTTCTTGAACATAAAATTCCATAGCCTTGTTGAAAAGTTGTGTTAAATTGTCTATGAAGACATAGAATTATATTCAACCTTGAATCTTACGTTTTAGACACTCTGCACAGAATCACAAAAATGAAATAATTACTGTGGAGTGGATGCTCTTTCATATAAAACATTTACACCTTGTAGACAACAGTAGAAGTTTTACTTTCAAATGCTCCATGCTTCAACTTGATTGCATCTTGTGATCAGATGTCACAAGGTATACATGTGCTACTCACAGTACACAAACTTGCCTAACACATTCCATAACAATTCTAACAGTTGCTGCTTTGAAACTAAACGCGTAACTGAGCCTGTGAGGTTTAATTTGTACAACTGGCACCCTTATAGGGTTAACCCTAGCAGCCCTTTATTGTTAAGGGACTCTGAAACTATAGAGTTTAGACCAACCTTTAGAACTTTTCCAGTTTTATTATTTATAAATATATTTACTATCTCTAATGATAGAATAATAGTTCGCATCCTGCCTTTTTTTACACCCTGAGAAGCAACTAAATTCAAAATCAATGTTTTTATGCTCTCATACAGAAAAAGAATGCCCCAAAATAGCTTTCATAAGAACTTAATTGCTGCAATAGAATTCAATATGAAATGTAACGATACAGTAGAATTAAAGTGTAAAGTAAGAAGTGATAAGAATAAACAATGGCCAAACGCGATAATCGAAGGATGTTTGAGTATGTTCTACACATTAATGAAAAGAAATAAGTTTCCTGCCCAAACACAGACATAACAAATAAGGCGATAGAGACTGCAAAACAGAAAGAGAAGGGAGAAACTTCCGTTTTAAGAGAATTTCTAACACATAAGTCAACATTAATGTCATAAGGTAAATGACATTCAGAAATTTCAATTTTTGCTAACTCTCTCCAGTACGTTTTTTTAATATAGCAATTGTTTGAGGTGCAACAACTTTTATAACATTTCGAAGCAATCTTTTTTTTCTCGTGTTTTTTAAGTTTTTCAGTAAACTAATGAATTTAATTATATTATTTAATAATAAAAATCAAAATAATTTCCTCAATATGACTTTAAAATAAGAAAATTATTGTAAGATTATATTTAAAAAGCAAAAATACGCAATGATACTTTTTTAAAATAAACATGCAAAATATAATAACAGTTTTTATTTTACTTCATATTCAGCAATAGCAAAAAGTTTTAAAATATTGATAACATATTTAAATAATTCATGTTTTGAAAAGTAATCTCAGAGAGAGAGATATTTATACATATTAATTACTAATTCTATAGGTGTTTCGAATTTAGCCTGTAATATCCCTTGAGGGTTAAGGCCTCTACCCAATGGCAGGGAGGTTGTTCTAGGAGTCCTTTTTTATGTTCGTGTTTGTTTGTAGTAATAATTGTTACATCTTTCTCTTCGCTACTGTTCACTATATACTATTTTCAGTCACACTGTGTTCGTGGTTGGTTGATACATTTACACTTTTACACTCAGTTCTCTACTTCGTGTTTCGGGGTTCGATTCTTTCTTGTCGACGATTTCTTGCACCCTTCCCAGCTTCTTGCTCGTCACGTCCACTGATTCCCCATCTGGTGCTTGAACATGTCCGCCCATCTGGTTCTGTCTGCCCACGTGTCTCTTGGCAAACCTGGGTACGCACATGGATATTCTGTAGGTCCATCTGTTTCGTCCATCCTTGCCACGTGGCCGCCCCACTGCCATTTGAGGCGTTCTGCTGCATTGATCGCCTCTCTCATGTCTGTTTTTCTCCTGAGGTCCTCATTGCGTATTCTGTCCTTTCTCGTCTCTTGTAATATATGTCGCTTCATCCTTCTCTGGCACATTTGTACCATGAGTTTTATTCTCCTGTTTAGTGCCGGAGTTTGGGTGCTGTGCAGCAGAACTGGTTGCACGCAATTTTCGAATACCTCTACTTTTAGACGTCCTCAGGAATGTGTCAGTCAGGATATGCTTCATACTCCAAAATTTCTTCCCGGCTGATCCTATTGTTGTTTTGATTTCCTTCTCGATGTTCATATGGAAGGATATTTTGGCCTAGGTATATGAATGAATATGTATTCTAATTCATAGTCTAGCTGGTTTCCGTTGACGTTTATTGCTATCTCCATATCATTGGTCATTAACTTTGTCTTCTTGTAGTTAATTTTTAGATCCACTTTTTCTAGATCTGTCAAATATTTGTTCCAACTTCTTTGCCGTTTCCACTATCTCACGTCTGCGAATAGTAGATGGGTTAGTCTTCGTCTTTGTTGATTCCCTATTCGTTTTCCCATTCCAGCTTGAGGAGTTGATTCCCCAGTACGCTTTTAAAGATATTCGGTGATAACGGGTCCCATTGTTTAGCTCCTCTTTCCAGTAGAAAGCACTCTCCGACTCTTTCGGTTCTGACTGTTGCCTGGTTTTTATTGTAGAGTTTTTCATGCATTCTGATATATGTTTGGTAAATGCCTTAGTCCATCAGTGCTTTTTCAGACAAATTCGTACTTCACTGAGTCAAATGCCTTGGCGTAATCTACAAAGGCTATGCAACTTTTTGTTGTACTACAATGTATTTCTCTTAATTGGTTCACTACTTGCAGATGATCTACCGTGCCTATTTGAAACCCAGGTTGTTCTACTAATTGTTGCTCATCCAATGTCCTCGCTAGTTTCCTGCTTATGATTTTAATGACTATTTTGTACATGTTAGACATAAAGCTAATTGGCTTGTAATTGTTTATCTTGTCTCTTGCTCCTTTTTATGAAGCAGTATTGTGACAATCTTGGAAATACTTCAGTTTTCAGTAGTTAGTTAAATAATTCAATTAGTGGTTCAGTAAGTTCCTCCTGCCCTATTTTGAGGTTCATTAAGTACACCGTCGTCTCCTGAACTTTTTCAGTCCTTCGCTTCCTTGATGGTTGTTCTTATTTTGCTTATAATTATGGACGGAATTACATCTTCTTCTTGCTTGAGTCGAGCGGTTATAAGGCTTATTGTTATTTCGCTTCATTGTCCTTGATAATGTGGCTCAATTCAGCTCAATATAGCTCAAAATTGGAACATTTAAAAAAGTTGAGTCCGTGTTTCTTAGGGTGCAGTTGCTCTAATCGTTTGCAGGCCTAATTGCTGTAGTCAATAGAATGGCAATCTAATATAATAACATCGAAATTTCAATTCCATAAGGATATTTTGTTTAATTATTTTATTTTGTATATATAGAAACTATTTTAATCGTCCAGAGGGACCAGTGTGATCCCCTTCATTCTTCTGAAAGAAGACATAATGGTACACCATCCTGCATGAAATGATAAAGTCTGTGCAGAAACTGTAGCTCTATTACTAAAATGACATCTCTCTTGCAGCCTCTATTATAAAGCATGGTGTTTACCCTATCACTGAAAGTATCCTTTACTGTTTCAGCAACAAACATCTCACATGTGAACTAGTACAGTCTAATTTCTTCTTATTTCCTAAATTCTGCCCTTTAACTCTTTTTTAAACAAGAACCGATACTCTCCTAGTTCTGTTGAATCTATTGCATATCTCATACGCGTAAATATTCCTCCATGAACTTCAGTTGGGTTCTGTATGTCAAGGGTTGTATTTCCTTGAATCTTTGTTAATTAGTCATTGACAGGGACCAATAGTTCAAGAATATTTCAAAGTAGTATGGGCCGATACATTGTCACATTCTGTAATAAATTATTGTAACATTAATAATTTTAATATTGTCAGTTAAAGCGTTCATGTTAAGAAAAATCAATCCCTAATTTAAAAAAATTACAAATGGAATTAATTTTATACATAATGTCTATATGAAAATATTCTTTCATGCAAATTTTTGTTTTGTACACAGCGAATTTTTAAAGAAAGACATTGATAACAAGACATATCTTGGTAAAATGAAGAGTTCACCCCTTTGACATGTAAATCATTAAGGAAATGCTAGTATTTTTAAGGTCAAATTAAGAATTGTATATCGCTTATTAATTACTTTTATTTACCACTTACAGCGTGATTAATGTAAAACTGGTATTTTGAACTAGTCACGTTTCTGTTTGCTGGAAACTATGAGCATACAATTTTAAATCATTACAAATAGTCATGGTATAAAATTTTAAGACAAGTTACTCGGCTGGCCTCGGTGGTCTAGAGGTAGTAGTACTCTGTTCTTCCAGGGTCGATAGATTTCTCAGGACAAGTGCAAGTGCTCCGGGAAGCATTTAAAACCGTGGGTACTGTGATACGTTAAAGAAAGTCATGCCTGAAAAAAAAAAAAGAGGTTCCTGGACAAAATAATCGATCCTTGCACGTCTTAGTAACACCTTAGTTCCTTGTCAGATGGAACTATAGTCTGCCCCGGTAGAAAAAGAAGCGTAATTGAAATTCCTACCTCTCTCATGGATAACAATGACCTCAATTGCATTTAACATGCTGTAGAAAATAGTCTTGAGTGTTTAATATCGTCTCTTTATTGAATACCTTCTTATCGGTTAATGTTCACTATGACAGCTTGCCGAAACTGCACACCATACTCCAATTGTTTGCAGGAGAAAGCGTGTAGATCACGTGCGGTTCAAATGCGTTTATTTTAGGAATTTATATATCCAAAAAGATGAACCCAGACCTCACCTGTGAAGTATGTCAGGTAGGTGTGCAATGTAAATGAACGAATTCGTTTCTACTTAACTGGCTCCTGCAGTTCGTGAACAGCAGTTACTTGTATGTTACGTCAGTTTTCGCTGTGTTTGTAGCTCATTGCTATGAAGAGTTGGTTTGTTGATTCGGTTTATTTACGGACGCTCTTTAACATCTCAGGTAATCAGCGTCCCATTCAAATCAGAGCGTGAAACGGCCGACAAATTTTGCTCAGATGCCTCTTCTTTCAGGCTTGAGGTTCTTTATCGTGCCGTAAATGTACGACACGAGACCCATGACTTTACTTCCCTTCCGAAGGAAGCCATACTTAGGATTTTTACGCCCGGAAAAATCCATCGATTTTGGCCGAGATTGAACCCGCGATCTTGGGTTTAGGGGCAAGTATATTTGGCCAGGACCGACGATATGAAGAGTGGAAGTATTCCATCTGTAGAGACAAACAAAGATTTTTGAGAAGATTGCTGCAGTTGTCTTCCGCCACATTTGTCAAGCAAGAAAAGCTTACTTGCCGAACAATAAAGTTCATGTTGTTTTCAACTTCCTCACTTTCTTGGGAGGAAACGCGTACACCGCATTCTCTGGAATGCTCTTCGTATGGCAACATTGAAGTTTGATATCCAGCTCTTTTTCACTAAAACACACGCTGAGGCAACATGTATGAATGACTTCTCCATTTACAGACAAAAATAAGCAAAACGGAGGGAGATGTCTGGTGGTGGGAGCATCACTTGAACGATAAAACCTTTCAGGTCATCAGCGTCTCATTCAATTCAGTTGTGAAACGATCGATTAATTCTGCTCAGAGACCTCTTCTTTTAGCCTTGAACATCTTTTTCTGTCATAAATGTATGACATGGGACCCACGGCTTTAGTTCCTTTCGAAGGAAGCTATACTTTGAAAATTTACGCTAGAAAAAGTCAGCGACTCTGGCCGAGATTTGGTCTACGATGTTGGAATGGTTACCACAGGGACCGACAATATTTGGGGCATTCTAGAAGTTCTCGGCCCTGACCAAGAAAACACAAGATTTAACAGAATTTTTTAAAATTATTTGTCAATATAATCACATTGCAAATCCATTTAGTCCAACGACTTTACAAATTTTTATACTCTCAGTAAAATAAGATTTGTCAAACAGTGAAAAACAAGCATCTGCCTCAGCTTCATCTCACCATTGGATGTGAATCTTCGTCCACCCAAGCATTTCTTCAGTTTTGAGAACAAAAGTTAATTGCTGGGAGCCAAATCCGGCGGTTGTGGCGGATGTGGAAGCACTTGGAAGTGAAGGTAATGCAGTTTTGCAGCAACAATTTCAGACGTATGTAAAGGCGCATTATCGCGATGAAAGAAAATGTTCCTTTTCGCAATGTATGGACGTTTAGCCTGAATAGCATCCTTCAGTTGGTCCAGAAGTGAAGCTAATACTCCTCGGTGATGTTCCTGTCTTTCTGGAGATAGCCTACAAGCACTACCACGAAAATCCTAGAAAACCGTAGCCAGACTTTTCCTGCAGATGGAACTTTTTTTGCTTTCTTTGATGCACTTTCACTTGTTGCCACCCACTGTTTGGACAGCTCCTTTGTTTCTGGCATGCAGTGATGAGTGCATGTTTCATCCACTGTTATGAAACGTCGAAGAAACTCACTGGAATTGCGTTTAAACAAGTGTAAACACTGTTGAAAAGTTTTCGTTCGTGTGCGTATTTGGTTCATTGTTAACAAACGTGGTATCCATCGAGCGGAAAGCTTTCCCATGCAAAAGATTTCATGTAAAATGTAAGGGACATGACCTATTGAGGTGTTTGTAATATCAGCCAACTTCTGTACTTTCAATCGGCGATCGTTGAGTATGGCATTGTGAATTTTTGTCACAATCTCGTCGATCGTACTTATCATCTTCAATGGATATACGACCACGCTTAATTTCAGTAGTCCACTTTTTAACCGTCGTATATGAAAGGGAAGAATCCTTTAATGTGAAATCTACCTCCTTTTGCATTTCTGTTGGAGTTAAACACTTCAAATAGGAATTATTGATCACAGCATGTATTTCGCTTTTATCCATTGTGTAGAAAATGTTAACACTAGTTTGTTTACACGAGCATCAGAAACGAGTAACTGCTTACGCATCTGAAACTTTACAGCGCGCCGTATAAAGGATGGTACTTGACGAACATTAAAGTATTTGGTCATCTTCACGAAGTTTGAGTCAGGCCGAGCACTTTTGGAACATTCTTGGTATAGTAGTAAAGACTTATATTGCGATAAGTATACAACCTCAAGGGCTTTGAGGTCGCATATACCGCAACTGTTACCGACCATTTAATACTTTTATCTACTTACAAGAAAAGTGATATGTACGAAAAAGTTACCGAGTCTCCTTCCCTATACTCTTCTCCCTCTACATCCCCCTTTGTTCTGTAAAGCCATGAGCGTCTTACCAAAATATACCCAATGAATTATATACGGGAGAGGTCTCTACGTTTCTGGCCTCGTCGATAAGGATTATCACCTTCACGAAATCTTTATCTGGTGTCATATGTTATCTGTTAAGTAAATAATTACAGTTGTAACTTCAGCTCCGTTGTTTTCAATGTTTCAGATATAGCTGCATAAAGAAGGCTATTTGTAGAAGGTTGTGACATGTTCAAAATGGAGTGCCAAGCTGTTATTAAGTTCTTCACAAAAGAAGGAGTTACTCTAAATGAAGTTAAACAGCGATTGGACAGTGTATTTAGGGAAGCATCCCCCCTTCCATATTCTAAGAATGGGCCAAACTTTTTCGAATGGGTCGAGAAAGCATTGAAGACGAAGAGCGTGTAGGTCAGCCCTTGGAGGTGCTCACTTCTGAAACTATCGCTCTTGTGAAAGGCGAATTATGGAAGACCGGCGACTCAAAGTTACAGAAATAGCAGCAAGGTGGGCCTTTCTAAAACAACAGTCCTTCGAATTATTCATGAACATTTAAACGTGAATAAGGTTAATGCAGGATGGATGTCTAGACTTATTTCCTCAGTCCAAAAGTAGCAACGCGTCATCTGTTGTTCGGACATTTTTGGAGCTCTGCCGTGGCAACGAGACAGTGAAGTTCTGTAAACCATTGTTACTGGAGATGAAGCTATGGCCCACTACTATGATCCCTTGTCCAAAAGAGAATCAATGGAGTGGCGTAAACCCGGCGAAGTACCGCCTCTAAAGGCCAAGATCACTCAGTCAGCCTACCGCCACGGGTGGCCGAGGTCGTTAAGTCTCGGACTCGTGAGCGGGAGGTCTGGGTTCGAATACCGCCAGGACCGTTCTTCCTGACTGAGGTTTTTTCCAGGTTTTCCTCAGTCCTCATAAATGGCAAATGCCGGGGAGGTACCCTAAACTTAGGCCTGGAACGATTCCTTCCATAAAACTTAATCCTTTCCCAATATATTATTTCATCTCATGTATCAACAGTGTCCATCGCCTGTGGTGCGTCTGTAGCAAAAACGGGCGTTAAACACAATTCATTCATTCACTCAGTCAGCCAAGAAAATCATGGCCACAATATTTTGGGACTATGAAGGAATACTCTTCATTGACTTCAAGGAGAGGAACACCACAGTAAATGGGGAGTACTTTGCTGGCTCGCTGCACAGACTACGCGCTTCCATCAAAGGGAAAAGGTGAGGAAAGCTGAGGGCCTGAGCACACACCTTTTGTTGCAAAGGAAGCTGTGAAGAAATGTGGCTTCAAGGAGATCCAACCTTCAGCCCAGATCTAGTTCCCAGTGACTATTTCCTCCTCTCAAAACTCAAGAAGGACCTTTTGGGAAGGAAATTAAAGTGTGACGAAAGAGGGGTGGATGCTGTTTAGGCCCATTTTACAGATAAGAATTCTGACTGGTTTTGGGGGGGAGGGGATTAAAATGTTAATTCAAAGATGTGAGAAGTGTATTGCAATAAAGGGTAGCTATATTAAAAGTGAAATATAGTTTTTGTCTTTATCATATCTAGAAAAAGATTAGGCCGAAAACTTATGGACCTACCTTCGTATCTTTCAGGTGCCATCACTTTCATGTACGCTTTCAAACTTCTATTTGAATTAATAAAGTAATAGTATTGGTTTCTTAATGGCTCTGTTTCCTTTCATTCTGCTAGAATTGCTTCATAGGTCAAGTAAATTCCTTCCCCTGCAACATTAACTATTTTATTATTTTATCACCATTCGAAGCACTTAAATTTTTTATATGTGGAGTGGTCAGGGCTTCCCCACTCTAACGGCAATTTGAAAGAAACCTACATCGCCTCCTCTACCATGTATGAAATCTTCTGTCTGGTGGATGGGTGGAGCTAATTGAGGTAATGTCAGGTTCGCCAGAAGCAATCTGATGTTAGTGGGTGTTAACTACAAAAGACACCCAAATCACAAGGAGGCAAGTCGGAATGGAATCTTGGCATGTCGCCCAGAGCAGGACCAAGGTTTTAGTGGTGGTTTTATTTGCACATGCTAAGTGGGCACTTAGTGGTGTAGATATCATGCTAAAATGTTCATAGGTATACTTATCATTTATGTTGTTAGTTATTAAATAATTAAGTGAACGTATTATTTTACATGATATTCGGTGTTAAGGGTATATAACTGCAAACTATTAGTGTAGTAGTGTAATAGGGCGATTATCAATTTCTTTAATATTAATATTTTATTTCACAGGTGCGAACACAATTGTGCAAAATGTCGTCAGAGGTGCCCACCCACGTTTGATAGGTACGTGAGATGTGACATATTACAAGCAAGGTTAGGCTTCCCCTAGTCGCCCCGGATAATATATTTGCGGAGACTTGAAGGGTCGTCTGCTTATGGTGGATTGTTGGGTACGATATGTTTAAGATATTCTTGTATAGCGATTAGTGAGAAATGTTTTGTTATAGAGGTCGAATATGCCGGTCGCATACTGTCCCAGTTTTTAATTAGCGGGTTATGGTGTCAAGGGCATCCGTCCGACATTTGATGCTATAATTTCTTAATAAATAGTTCTATAGTGTGTGCGTCATGCAACCTTTCATTGTTTTGGGCGTCTTAGATATAATTAACAATATTTTATTTTGGAGTGTTTGAAGCGGCGCAGTAGTATTTCAGGCCAGTGCCGCGAACCTTATTCTTGGTCTGATTAGCGCCTTGAGTAAGGTCGATACGCTCCTTATCTCTTTTGAGTATTAGGCATAATCGCATTAACTGGCTATTTGTCTTTACTTGAGATGTTCAGCAAATGTAAACTTAAGAGTCGAGAGTTACTGCTAGATTCGCTCGTCGATGTGATATTGTTTTGAAATAGTTTAAATGTGGGCAGAGGCTTTCGGTATGCTCGGCGCATAGTAAAAAACAGCATCTGGGATTTCTCACTTGATTTTGATTCTCCATTTTTGTAACCATAGTTCAAGCTTTTCTAGGGCTGTTTGTACTCTTGTTGCGGTAAAGCTTGTTTCCAGGATTGAACAGCTATTGCAGTATCGTCTGCGTAAATGGAAAGGGCAATATTGGTGGTTTTAGATACGTCGTTTATACAGGGTGGCGCAAAAGTAACTACATACTTTATGAATTTCAGTTAACAAAGGAATACACTTCTTTTCATGTTCAAACTGTTTCCCTTCAGCAACAGTGCACCGTTGGAATCTATCTGGAACACTGACACACACGCAACACAGCTGATTGTTGTTGTCCAGATTCTGGGAGGTGTCCTCAATGTAAACAGTCAGCTCTTGAACGGTTTGTGGTTTCTTTCCATACACTTCGTCTTTAACCATATTCTAAAGGAAGAAATCCATTGGGGTAAGACCAGGAGACCGTGGTGGATATTCATTTACTGCATGACGTCCAAGCACTCTTCTATTGAAAACGTTATCAGCGTACGTCCGAACTGTAACATTATGCGCAGGAGCTCCCTCCAGCTGGAAGCAGAGTTGATCAAAGTTGTCCAAATGCATGATTTATGATGTAACCTCTTGAAGTAGAGCGAAGTATTTGTTACCATCGAGATTTCCGTCAATAAAGTGCGATCCAATTACACCACGTGCCGATATTGCACCCATTCACATTTACGTTAATTTAGCGCTTGCTGAAAAAGAACATTATGATTTTCCATGTACCAATTCGTACAGTTATGTTGGTTTACATGTTCCGATAACTTAAAGGTGGCCTCATTCGACCACACAATCTTTTCAAGAAATTGGGGTCATATAGATACTGATCGAGCATAATTTCACAAAATATTTTAATCATCTTTCAACAAACCATGCATCATGCGTGGAATGTACACTTTGAACTTCTTCTGTTGCAATATCCTTTGGATTGACCGACATTGACATTGAGATTGCTAGAAATTCTATAGCCAATCGTTTTGTGAACTTCCTTGAACTAGTCACGACAGCTAGACAGACATTGATTCATTTTTCTCAATCCATGCAGTTCCAGGTCATCCATTACTAAGTACATTCAAAACAGAACCTTCAATTTCAATTTTGTGATTTACATTGTAAACAGCTATACGTGATATTCTGTCCATTCCCTCAGTACAGCACTTAAACTTCGTTGATGACCGATCCTTACAGTAAAAATTCTTTACCCTTCCGTTAACATTTTCAACTCTTACTGATGAACATATAAAGAAGTGAAATAATAGTTTAACTGAAATTCACTGAGTGTGTGGTTACTTTTGGGTCACCCTGTATATAATTTAAACAAGATAAGGGAAACAACCCTACTTTCTGCGCATAGTGGTTTTGCGGATTAGGTATTTATTGAGCTTAGAACTGAAGGTTCGTCGCTTCATAATTTGCGCTATGAGCTTTAGCATGGTGTCGCTTAATTGCAGGGCTTTTTGTTTGTGTAACAAATCGGGATGATATTCCATGTCGAAGTCTCTTTGAATTCTAGGAAGACCGATTCCGATTGACCTATTATTGTTGAAGTCATTGGCTATACATTGCACGATCTGGTTAGCTGTAGGGTTGTAGAATGTCTAGCTCGAAACCCCAACTGTACATTTATCATTATTTTATGTTTAATAAAGTGCGCATACAGGATTTTAATATTATCTTTTCGATTACTTTATTCGTTGTGTTTAACAAGCTGAAAAATCGATAGTTCATAGTTCATTGAATGATTTAATTTGAGATTGTTTTAATCGTGTGCATTTTGTTAATCACTTTTGTTTAATTAGTCGTAGATATAATCTGTACAAATAATGTTAAAATATAAAAGAGAGAGAAAAAATATAGTGCATTGTGTATAGAAACTGTAATATATGTATGTCCTCGTATAGAAATTTATTATTATTATTATTATTATTATTATTATTATTATTATTATTATTATTATTATTATTATATTTAATTGGATCACTAAAATTGAAAAAAAAACAATAAAATAAAATTAAAACCTGCCGTACTAACATCGATACCTAGCAGCTGAGATAGCATTTTAGGGTAACTTTTGCTGTCTCAGTATTTCGTCTATCGTTATTTCAGTATTATGCCACTTTAACAATATCCTGTTTTAAAATCATCTTGCTATGTGTAAAAATACTGAATATTAGTATTATGATAAACAACCCAGAACAAAATGGGAAAACCTACCAGATGAAATAAGAGGTAGACAAATTTAAATTTACAATCAGATAAAAACATTAAGGAACTAGGAAAATACGTAGGCAAGGTAAGGAAAAATGGTTATGGGTGTAAAATACTTAGGAAATATGCTTGAGAATAAAATTGTCAGATAGTGAAAGGAGGATGAAATGAGTAAGGGAGGGTATTGGGCTAGTTATCTAATATGTAGCCGGAATTAAAGGCCACATTTGATTAAACTAATATGGCTATAATCAATGCTAATAATTAATATAAATATGATCTGATACATGTATATAGTTTGTATTAAAAGTATTGTAGTCATTATATAGCACCTGTGCTAAATCTTTAATAAAGGGTGACTGTGTATTTGTGTGAATGTACAAACGGAACTGAGGGAATGTTAAAAGTTTTGACCTGGGGAAAAGGGTCGCTTCGGTCCTGAGAAGAAGTAATTCTCTTTTCAAAGGGTTTAAAGAAAACCATTTACCGATACGCAGAACTTGCCCTCTTAACAAAAGCAGACAGACACATTCTTTCAATAGGTAAGATAGCGGTGCTAATGACAATAAGGGTAGAATTCTTTCGAGAAATGAACAAAAGTCAACCTTAGCTGACAGCATAAGTTTCTGGCCCCTCATAACAATAACATTCAGACACGTCAACAGGTTTTTGACATGATTTGGCAAACAAATAGAAGTTTCTTATTTAAGACCGAGACGTGGTCTATTGCGATTTCATTGTGGGGTAAATCTGAAAGGGCAGAAAATTAGGGAGATATCAGATTACAAAAGTTCCGAATATTTATGTGTGTTCTTGGAATTACTATAGCGTGAGAGGTATTTTCAGGTAATTGGTTCAACGCAACCAATAGGAATCTTTCAAAATTGAACGAATTGGAGCGAGCCTGTATAATTATAGATATTAAGGAAGGACCTACAAAGCTGGAAGAATCGAACCGAGTTCCATAAATTTCGCGGATTTAATTTTCATGGTGGGAAGTTGCTAATAATACAATAAGCTTTACATCTAATATAATGTAGAGAGTGGAGAAGTTGAAAAACACACAGAGCAGTACGATACGGAAAGCAGTAAGAAACAGAACAGTGAGCTTTAGAGCAGCGAGAGATTAACATTTAGGAGTCGAGGCTAGGAGCTGAAGGTTTGAGTCGGAGGAAGGAATAGAAAGAGTTAATAGAAATAAGCGCATGTAAGGATAGACAATCAGAAACAAAGTGCGCGAAGTCTGTAGGAAAAGAACAATAGTCAGTTAGAGCAGTCGGAGATTGTACACCGATAAGCATTATATAGGAGACAACTGAAATCTTCCACACATTTCCAAGCTTACACAACAGTCCATTATTCTGATAATAAGTGTGAATAAATGATGTCAACTAAGAACTCAAGTATTTCTGTGTAGCCTGATAGATTTCCTTCCTTTCCCTCTGACTCAAACGAGTCACAAAATTCCAGAAATTCCCTAAGGTAAACATTCTTGATCCCGGCACAAGGGGCATCCAACCAAGAAGTCAAATAAACAATTAATCTGCTCCTTCTCTTTTCTCGAGCGGATCTTCCCATCCCCCGCAAGGCCCCAAATATTAATTAAACAGGAACCTTCTACACCAGTAACCAGGGTGTTAGTGTGTATAAGGTCCTAAGGAATAAGTAACGCTCAAGGATAGAAATTTTGCTGAATGGATTTAATTAAAAAAGAAGGAAGGTTTAATATTGTAGGAAATATAACTTAATATTGTATTAAATGTATAAATTACTTTTAACGTTGTGTTTTGTTTTTGGTTGGATTGAAGCCCAGTCCCCTGGATATTTCAGTAGGTAGCTACTGATGAACTATGGGGCTGGGGGGCTGAGCCAATCAAATTGGAATAAATTTTGATTGGATTCAGTGCCTTCTGGAATTGCCGAAGGCACTGTTCCTAATTGTTATATTTAAAAGTAATGCTTGTTTTATTTGTGTCCATTTTGTATTTAAAAAAATATGTATGTGATGCATGAGAAATAAATATTACTACTACCCGGAACAAACTTTGACATAATTGAGAATTGGGCCCTAAAAATTCTGTATTTTGAACGCAGCTGAACTCCATAACTTTAACGCCGCATCTACGAGGGGTGTTCTAAAAGTTATCGACCTGATTCATAAATGTCGAGAAGATGATCAAATTACTACGGTAGTTGTTAAGTATCAACCTCTAGATGGTGCGCTGTAAAGCTTCAGGCGTGTAAGTGTAATCACTCGTTTGTGCCGATCGTGTAAACAAATCAGTGTTAACATTTTCTACAAAATGGGTAAAACTGCAACACAGCTGTGGTAAAGTACTACATTTTGAAGGGTTTAACCCCAACAAAGTACAAAATGAGTTAGATTTTACATTAAAGGATTCTTACCCTTCGTTTTCGATGATTAAAAATTGGTTTGCTGAATTTAAGCGTAAATACATCCATTCAGTATGATGGGCGCTCAGGGCGTCCCAAAAGTGCTATGACCGAGAGATTGTTAAAATATTCACAATGGCTTACTGAATGATCGTTGATTGAAGGTACGCGAGTTGGCTGACATCGCAAAGACCTCGATAGGCTGTATCCACCATATTTTGCACGACATGTTGAACATGAGAAAGCTTTCCTCTCGAAGGGCCGCATATGTTAACAATGGACCAATAACGCTTCAAATGAACATTTTGCAAGAGTGTTTAGACTGAACTCCAGTGAGTTTCTCCGACGTTTCATAACAGTAGATGAAACATGAATTCATCACTACACACTTGAGACGAATAAGCAGCCCAAATAGTGAGTGGCAACAGGTAAAAGTGCACCAAGGGAAGCAAAAACGGTTCCATCTGCAGGAAAAGTCTTGGCTACGGTGTCGGTCTAGGTGGTGTAGTGGTAACCATACTTGCCTTCTACACCCAAGATCGGGGGTTCAAAGCCTGCTAGGATCGATGGCTTTTTTTCCGGTGTGAAAATCGTAAGTATGGCTTCCTTTGTAAGGGAGGTAAAGCAGTGGGTCCCTTGTCGTACATTTACGACACGAAAAAAAAAAAAACCTCAAGTCTGAAAGTAGAGGCCTCTGAGCAAAATTTGTACGCCGTTTCACGCCCTGAATTGAATAGGACGCTGATGACCTGAGATGTTAAAGAACGTCCGTAAATAAACCACATCAACAACAATTGGCTACGTTTTTCTGGGATTCTCATAGAGTAGACTATCTCCAGAAGGGCAGAACCATCGCCGGGGATACCTTCATACAGTTTGCTGCAATTATTGCTGCAAAATTGCATAGCCTCACATCCGCCATATTTGCCGGATTTGGCTCCCAGGGATTACTTACTGTTCCCAAGCATGAAGAAATGTCTGTGTGAACGAAAATTCACATCAAATGAGGGTGAAGCTGAGACATACGCTTATTTTTCACAGTTGGACAAATCTTATTTTACTGAGGGTATTTTTGGAAAGTAGTTGAACTAAATGTATTGATTTACATGGTGACTACTTGGGAGGGGGGGGGACATTTCTCTTAAATCTGGTGTTTTCTTGATCAGACCGAGAAAACCTCGTACTTATTTGCCCTTAGGAAAATAAAACGAACCAAACAGTTTGATTAGTTTAAGTGCTCTCGATTTCAGACAACTGAACTGCAGGAGAAACGAAGAGCTTTAAGAGTATCCTTGAGAATGAAATGTTTATTACAACGATTCTCACGTCCTTCTCTACAATAAAGAACTGCACAGATGTCAACTTTGCTGGCTTACATAGTCAGCAAAGCAAATTACAACTACCGCCGTCATTCGCACTTCACATACAGCATCTCGAGCTGACATTCGACTGCTTCTTCAGCAGTTTATTATGTCGCTGTGTTGAATAATTCAAGACGCTGCATTGCAATGCTGTTTCTCCTTCAGCAGTTCACGTTCTTGAAGAAAACACTGCCCTGGTTATGGATGAGAAACACTTTGCACCAGTTTCGCATCATTGGCACGTGTTTCAGAACAGGGACATTTGAGGATAAAAGGAGCAAGTGATTATTAAGAAGCAGCATTCACTGCGAATATAGATAAGTACACAACATAATATAAATACACGTACTGAGACTCTGTTATTAAGAATTAACAAGAATAGTGTCTAACAAACTACTGCAAACTGGATTAACAGTAGGAGAGTTTAAGAGAAACGTGTAACAATTACTGATAAATTAAATTGTTAGCCATACCTCCCTTTTTTCCCTAGAAATTTACCATATAGTCTCTGTGCATGTAGTGCATACATTCGTTGTCACGTTACTGGAAGTTGCCGGACTCCGTCAATAGTGTCGGTGATTTTTCCTTCACGTGTAACGCCGTCGGTCGGTCCAAACTGGCACGAAAAAGAACCTGAAGCCTAAAAGAAGAGATCTCTGAGCAAAATGCCTAAAATAGAATGGGACGCTGATGACCTGGGATGTTAAAGAGCGTCTGTAAATAAACTAAATAAAATTAAAAAAAAGGAGTTCTTTTACTTGCCGTAAATGTACGACACGGGACCCACGGTTTTTACTTCCCTTCCGATGGAAGTCATACTTAGAATTTTTACACCTAGAAAAAATCCATCGATCTTGGCCGGGATTGAGCCCGCGATCGTGCGTCTATGAGGAAAGTATGCTTTCAACCAGACCACCAGGACCGACATATACATGTATTAGTGAGTAATGGCAGTTTTGGGCAGAGGTAACCTGTAGAACATATTAAATGGATGTTTACAGAAAATTATTTTTTTTAATTATACGCTTTCATATATAGAATATGTCATTTGTGCATACACTTTGATCAAATTTCAGTGAAAATGTTCTTTCGTGTTTTGCAAAGATATGTCTACAAGTATAGTTATTATTTTTGATTTATACTTATTAATTTCTGAAAGAAAAAATTTTGAAAATTATCTAGTTTTTACAAAAAAATACTCAAAAAAATCAAATCAAATCAAATCAAATTCAATCTACACAAAGTTATAATTAATATTATTAACAAAAATAAAACTATAAACAAAACTAATATAAATCCCTAGCACTCTTCCATTATGTTTTATCAATAGGGGCAGTATTTGCTATCAAAAAGAGAATAAAATTAAAATCCCTGCTAATAAGGTTATGACAAATTACTAGTATAATAAGCCTAATAATAGGAAAGGAGAAGAAAACAAAATGATTTACTTGCTTAAATATTAATGGCACAAGAAAGTTTTGAAAATTACTATAGTTTTTTTTTAAAGATATCACTAGAGGGTCTGACATTGTCGACAAATTTACGAACATATTGAGTCTGTAAATCTCAGACCCTCTAATGTTATTTATTAGGATTATATCACGAATAAAATAACATTTTAAATACAATTCCCTTAAGCGTGGCTACAATATTGCAATAATTGTACATTTGATTACGATTTTCAAGCCATCTAACAAAAGTCGAATGACGATTGTCAGTAATGCCAATAGAGAAGATCTAAATACAGGTTTGGGACAATTTCATGAATAAATTAAAAATAAAAGCAGTATACGAGGGGTGATTAGAAACGAAGGCTATAAAGCCTTCAGTGAAACGTGCACATTTTATTTCACACAAACCGCCACGGGTGGCCGAGGTAGTTAAGGCGCGGACTTGTGAGTGGGAGGTCTAGTCCAAACCTGCCAGGACTGTACTCCCTGACCGAGGTTTTTTTACAGGTTTTTCTCAGTCCACATAAATGATAAATGCCGGGAAGGTACCCTAAACTTAGTTCTGGAACGATTCCTTCCTTAAAAATAAATCTTTTACCAATCATTTCATTTCATCACATGTATCATCATTATCCATCGCCTGTGGTGCTTCTGTAGCAAAAACGGGCGTTAAACGCTATTCATTCATTCATTCACTTCACACAACCAATACATCTTACTGATAGTACATACATTAGGTCAATTTTGGACATAGTGTCCGTATCGGTTTAGACGCTTGTCGCTTCGTGGGATGAGTTTGAACATTCATTCCCTCCTGGTAAAACTCCTGTTCTTGCGTGTTCAGCCACGTTGTCGCGAAGTGTTTCACCTCCTCGTCTGAAGCGAATCGTTGGCCACGCAGTGCTCCTTCATATGAGGAAAAAGGTGATAGTTGCTTGGAGTGAGGCCCAGGCTGTAGGGAGGGTGGTCGATGATGTCCCAGCGAAACTACTTCAATAAAATGGGCTGTATGAGGTCGCGCGTTTTCGTGTAGGATGATAACGATCTCGGCGAGATGTCGCAATTGCAATCGTGTCAAGGTCTCGCAGTATCGGTGAGCGGTCACATGTATCCTCTTTCCAAAAACTCCACGAGTATGACATCCGCGCTGTCCCAAAATTCTGTGGCCATCATCTTACCGGCAGATGCAGTCACCTTAAACTTCTTTGTCTTTGGAGAGAAGGGGTGTTTCCACTCCATTGACGACCGCTTACTGCTGGGGGTGTTGTGGTGGATTCATGTTTCTTCACCCGTGACAAAGTGGCGAAGAAAACTGTTCCCTTCCGTGGAGAACCGTTACAAAAGTTGCAGACTTGCCCCCTTGCGCCTCTCCTTGTGTTGGTTGGACAGATTACTTGGAAACCATCGAGAACAAACTTTCCGATACTGCAGAATATCGTGAACAATGTGACGAGCTCTTCCAAACGACATTCCCAATTATACCGTCATATGCCATAACGTGATCCTCCTGTTGTCCTGAATCAGCTCCTCCACGCGAGCTGAGTTCAAATCTGTTAACGCCGTGCTAGGTCGGCCACTGCGATCCTCGTCGGTGACGTTTTCTCTACTGGCCGCAAACTTTCGATACCATTCTTCGACATGCTGACGAGACATTACAGTCTTTCCGTAAACCCCTACCAGCTGCCGGTGAATTTCAGCCGCGGTTACATGTTTCCCCCACAGAAATTGAATAAAGGAGCGGATTTCTTCGCGAGACCAGTTTTCCAAATGAGTCGCCATTTGTGTTTACTTACAACTAGCGCTGTAGCGGATGGCTGAAACTCTGCACAGTTGCCAACAGCATGTATTAGAATTACCACACACTACCAACTTCTCTATGATGGACGAAACTACAGGAATATCGGGCTTGTAACCTTAGTTTCTGATAACCCTTCGTATATTTGAAATTTGTGTACAGATTATTAACAACTGTATATATTTTTTACTTGCTTCTGAATACCTACCTATTCAGAAACCGTGTCAATGAAATAGACGAAAGTTCACTATTATAGTCGCTACCGTTAGATTTACTAATATAAACTAAGATAAACAAAACAGGGAAAACATTTACTCATTCTGAACAACGCTTTATTAACAGTTGTGGTTGCTTAGGCATCATTTATAAAATTATTTCAGACTGTTTGACTGAATACGCTTGAGTGAATACACATTAAATTAGTTAAGTTTACAATTTAATTCACAGAAAATTGCTCAGCGTTTCGTACTCAGTAATTATATAGTGAAGGTATAGAGTTGGCTACATTGACCACAAGACAAATGCATATCGCGTGATAAAAAGAATTTGATCTTTTCCTCAATAGTTTCACTCCGATATGGGCTGTGATTGGTCAAAATTATTTATTTATTTATTTTTGGTTTTATTGGTCGACTTCATGATAACGTCACATGAATGAAATAGTCATAAGAAATTAAAATGTCACAATACATTGTGTGTCAAATTTTATTCCACAATAACTTAAAACGTATAGAAATTAGACATTCCAATTCTTGTGTCTCTTAAAATATACAGAATATGGTTCTGTGGGTTTTGAAATGGCACGCTACTTTTTCAGAGAAATAGAAGGCAATAATACACTTAATATACACTTGAAATACTGAAGCACAGTACTGTAAGTTCATTCGAACATCGAATTATACCAAAGGATTGATAATCAGAAGTTTCTAAACAAACAAAAATGTAGAGAGAGATATTATCGTTTAATATTCATTGCTCCTTACAATGAAATGAAAAGCGGTTATCAAGCTGTAGTGAGCAAACGAATAAAAACTGTTGAGATAACAAAGGCAGCGGCTGTTTTTTGTTCGGAGAGATGTAATATGCAGATCTCAAAAAGGCAAGAGGGCAAGAGAACGAAACCGAAAGGAATCTTAAGAGTTACTTTCTTCATTGCTTGAAAACCAGCAAGCGCTGTAATGTGACCTGTCTGATTAAAGTCTTGCCAGAAAATAAGAAAGAAAGTAAGAGAAAGAAAAGAAAGAAAAGACTTTCTTTTGTGCTCTACCGTACTTTCCCGAAATTCATTCTGTCAGTGAGAAAAGCTGGCCAAAGTACAGCCTTTTCAGAGGAAGGTATTTGATAATATTTCAATGACAAAAGAAGCCTCTGAGAAAAGGTGCTTTATTGGAAATTTGCGTGCTTCTGTAAGCCACCATATTCTGTTAATTAACTTCGATAACATAGCCAATAACAATGTTTGACAAGCAGTAAGAATTAAGAAGTCTCTAAAAATAAAATACTGG
The DNA here is from genome assembly GCA_030762175.1 of Metallyticus violacea. Lineage (NCBI taxonomy): Eukaryota > Metazoa > Arthropoda > Insecta > Mantodea > Metallyticidae > Metallyticus > Metallyticus violacea. The sequence goes on along the minus strand of CM060841.1, from coordinate 45,760,879 downwards.
TATCTCCTGATGAGGCAATTAGAATACTTAAAATAATTTAGGATACCCACTATTATTTTTTTTTTTTGAATGTTGGTGCCACTTAAACGTGATAATAGACGGAAGAGAGAATCCTTTTCTTTGTATGTCTAAAAAGTGTATATTTTGTCCATGAGTTTACAAGAACAAGAGGATTTTATCTAACCAGGTGAGTAGCAGTTAATTTATGTTACGTTCTTATAAGTTTAAGCTTACTCGATCTCGACATAGGTGGCCGTAAAATTGGCATGATAATAGTTTTTTTAATTGTTTACAGATGATGACAACCAACAAAAGATGGTGGCTTCCTTCTAAAAACTGGGCATTTAGCATCTGTCGCCCTGGAAACCCCCCCAAAAAACAATTACTGCAGATTGGTATGTGAATAACTATCTGCCATCAGGCATTGCAGCATAGAAAACAAAGCATAAGATTGAAGACCGCCCACCTCCTGTTTCTGCACACACAGCGGCCAGAACACTCGATTGCTTAGTCAATCAAAACGTTAGAACCCTTCCTAACCCTCCTTATTCTCCATATTTGGTTCCATGTGACTTTTCCTAAAACAAAATAAACGCTCCATGGTTGCCATGAAGAGTTCATTGAGGTTTGCATGGAGAGTGTGAGCGATCTCTCAAAAAAGCTTGATTAGATACATTTACAATGTGGTCTGAAAGGATGCAAATCTGTATTCATCATAATGAGGAATACTTTGAAAAGATGAAACATATTGAAACATATTTGTGGCTGCTCTAACAGTCTTGACGACAACCCACTTGAAGGATGCTCCAAAAGTGAAATAGTAGCAGAATTCACACGATAAGGTACAGATGACCAGCGAGTTAAAGTGTGTGAAATTGCTGAAGCTATAGACAGTCTCAAATGAATGTGTAGGTTATATATTACATGAAAATGAGTGCTGATATTGCTAACAACAGTTTCGTATGAAAATGTTGAACAGTCTTTGAAGTATTTTAACAACAGAACCGATGAGAGTTGAATTCGCCATCACTCACCAAAATCAGAAGCGGTTGTTGAGCGCCAAAGAAGACGCTTGCAGGAAATATTATGGGCATCAGTGTTTTGGGATGTTAAAAAGGAATTTTGCTAATTACTATTCCAACCAATTAGATAAAAAATGTAAAAGAAAAGAAAAAAATGTTGTTTTATTAACACAATGGACCTGCGCACAAAATTGAAACATTTGAAGTGTGAATTTGTATCTTTTCCTTAAGCTCTAGCTCTTCCTCTTTGGTCAGCGTTTTTTATTAAATCAAGAGGAGATTATAGAGCAATATATTGCAGACCCTCAGAGACGAAATAATTGCATTAGACGCTGCCAGGGTCGGGCTTTTAGGAGGTAAGTATGGCTTCCTTCGGAAGAGAAATAAAGCCGTTGGTTCCATATCGTAGATTTACGGCACGTAAAAGAACTTTAACATGGAAGAAGAGTCTTCTGAGAAAAATTTATGGCCATTCCACACCCTGATTTGATTTGAACGCTAACGATCACCTTAAACAAAATAAATCTAATCTTACCTGACTTAGCATTACAGGAATAAACTTATTGCCCTAAGTTAAAAATTTGTTCTCAGACCGCCCTGGTGTATTACCTAAACTCTGATCCATTTTTTATTGCTTAGCAATAAATTTCACTAAAGTTAAAAAAAGATGTGATGTTTATTGTACTTCTCTTTAACTAACGATGGTTTATGGGTTTGTATTTCCGTTACATGTGACACATTTCTGATCAGGTGATATTGTGCTGTTCCAAAAATGTTTCCTTATCGCTTTTCCTTTGTACATGTCTCATAAAGTCAAAGAAAAAGCGTGTATCAATCAACAAAATAATGGACATTTGATTACAAAACTAGCTTAACAATTATAAAACATCATCACCTTGAATTGTTACCATTTAACATCAGATTTGCATATTGAAACTCAAAAATTAAGAATACTGCCTTCAAATAATAGAAATCACACAAATCCTGGACGCTAAACAGCATGTCTCAAGCTGTTAATCCGCGACAAAAATACTCAAAATACAACGCATTTTGGACAAAAACTTTGAGAAACTTGTGCACAACTAACCACAGGTCCTTTGTCAAAGGTGTGATAATCATTAAATATGTTTAAGGATAAAAAAATATGTTTTCATGTGCAAAATGTGTGAATTCCAATTTGAATACATTTTCCACTTCCTGAAATTTTCATACAAATTATGAAAAGGATATTATTAATAACGTATACATTACTCAATTATTTGTGTAAAATGTTTATAAGCTAACGATTAAGGTTTAAATACAGAATTATTTACATTTTGACGCCTATATCTTATTTTGCATGCATATAAAAGTAAGTACTTTTTATTACTACATTTGTATGTACATTATTACTCCTAAGGGAGGAAGGAATAGTAATTATGTTTGGAAGAAGGTACAAAATGCTTAGGGAAATTAACTAACAGGATATAGAGTCAGAATGGAGAGAGAAAATGTCACTAGGTTTAGGCGTCCAACTCAAAATCAGATGAGGTAAGGAGATGTAAATATTCCATGAGTTCACAAAATACTTGTAGATTGGGTTTAGTGTGGATTAGATTGTGGCCATGCAAGGCAACTAAAATAACAGATGAGGCTGAGCAGAAAATATGTCATTTTTGTGGAGACAGAGAAAACTGACAGCACATTCTAATGGATTGCTCAGGAGGCGAACAGTAGAGGTTGTCTATTTTTGGAGTTAAGTTTGCTAAGTGGAATAGAGATAGGTTAGCACGTTGGAATCTGGACAGCTGGTCAAAGCATGGTTTCTATGCAAAGTGTGTGGAATTAAAAGCGCTTTGTTGGAGTAGATGGGCTCTTTAATTCTGAGTGTGAGTATGTGTTATAAATATGTGTTGTGTGGCATGTGGACGTGCATTTAAAAGTTTGTACTTAGGTGATAACAACTGTAAATATATTTGATTTGAAGTGTAAATTCTTTTTCTCTGTGCAATATAAACAAATAACAGTAACAATGAACAACAATATGACGTCAACAACAAGAAGTATGAATGTGACGACGAAGAAGAAAGAAGATAGGGATGCAGTAAACATAATGATAACAACCTAAAAACACTGACAATAACAACCGTATAAATCATAATAATGACAACTATAAATACTAGAAATTATACACAACGCAGCATTTAACAAATAAATAACAAGAAAGGATACAAAATTAACGATTTAACAGTAGCAATAATACCCATTGGATTATAGTTTAAAAAACAAGGACAGACTGGTGAATGAAGGGAAAGAGCGGAGACGGCGAAGGGAGGATTCAGAAGTGATTGCTGTATGAAGATCCAAGTAGGAGCAGAAGGGATCAAATGATGGATTGGAGAGCCACAGAGGGGAGGAGTACAGGACGAAGTTTGGAAGCTACGAAGGAAGAAATGAAGGTTTATAAAATGGTGAAAGTAAAAGAGTATGCAGTATGGAGAGTAAATACCGAAGTTATTGATTAGTATAAACTGTTTTCGTGCGTAATTTTAACACTGAGGAGTGAAGTGAAGACAGAAGGTGTAGCTTTGGATAAAAGGCTGAAATAGAGTTCAAGTGAACAAATAAAAATGAACAGGGGAATGCGATATAAATAAAGTGTAGTAGAACAGTTATAAAATATAAATATCTACAAATCAATAAAAATGAAAAAGGGAATATACAGATTAAGCAACATTTTAGCTTAGGGGTGCTGGACGGTAGTTTTAGTTTTAATTTTGGTAGTTTTAACTTCAGTTTTTAATTTTTAGTTTAAGTTTTAGTAATTACATTACATCTGGTTGCCAGTTATGGTTTTGTTTTGTTAATTGGATCCCAGATAGAGAATTGTTTGTATGTTTTATTTTTAGGGTTGTTTTTGTTAACTATGTACCAGGACGGCGTATTACAGATTGTATTATTATTGTATGTCTGAGTAATGAATTGCATGTACGGTCGAAAGACAAATAATGTTTGTAAATATTGAGTAATAAATACATGTTACTACCACCACCACTATTATTGGATGGTCATATTTGTTTTCCCAGCTAGTAAAGCACATTATTGCAGCTTAGCAATTTATTAAATGATCTTGCGGCGATTGGTGAATACTTTTAATTTTCATATACAGTATGTTTCAAAATATTGTTTTAAATGTTTGAGAAATGGACAGGTAGGTGTAGAAGAAAAAACTCACGATTCAAACATGTTGTAGTTCCACAGTTTTCCAGCTATGAACGCTGATAAAATAATAGTTCGGTAATATGGGATCGCTCATTCTCCATGACATTCCATTTGTGTTTACAGCGATGAATTAATATCATGTCTGTGATCAGCTGTTTCACTTCAAAGACGATCAACATTTATGCTTGGCAAAACAGTGCCTGACACTAATGCAAAGAAAAGTAAGCTTCCTTATTGATTATACCTTTCCAGTTATGGCTCCACTTCACGTTCTCCGAGATGACGGACATGCATATCATTATTAGGAGATACCATGCAACATTTGTTCTGTAAGCAGCATATCTCACATCTCCTTGAACTACTCTGTGACATAGAATCCCTGCGACATCCTCTGTAATCACTTCAATGGAAGACAATTTCAACAACCTATGTAAATGGTAGATGCAAATTTACATTTGTGGAAATGAAATAATGCTTAGTGAGATTTATCAACACGTCCTCTTATAGTGCCAGAAATGCATGTGGACAATCCGTTCAATTCCATTACATAGGCTGTGGATTGTTCTTGTATAGTTATTTTTAAATAAAAGTATGGCAGAGAAATTAAAGTATTAAATTAAATATATAATATGTTAATAGAACTTAGCAATATAAAATATACAACAATTTAATTGAATGTTACTACACTCCAACTAAAAGATTAATAATTTGCTTACAAATAAAATATTCATTATTTCGTAATATGCACTTGAATACCATATTTTTAATTTAAATTGCAAATTACTGAATCGTTAATTAAATTACAACTGTAATAAGTAAATCAAAATATTCAGTCTTAACAACGAGAATTCAACGAACAATTTCGCTTACAAATCTACCCCACACAACCAAAAACCATGGAGAAAGAATTCAAAAAACGTAAACCAGGCCGAAACTTTACTGCAAAAAGTGAAAATATATGTAGAGACAAGTATATCTATAACAAATAATTCATTAGTTACCTATATCACTGTATGCAGTTGAGAAAAACAGTCAAGCACCAAGTTTACTAAATTTATTAAATTTAAATTTACAAAATTACTAATATATTAGTAATATATGCTGAAGGATATCGTCGCAGAACGATGGGACACGAGTTCCCATCCAGTTAGACGATACGCAGAGAGAGCGCTGACTGTTGTGTGCGGTAAATAAGTGATAAAGATAAAGAAAAGGTGTAGAGAACCATCACTACCTAGCAGTAAGAGAAGGAGGGGGAATCTAGAAGATTGGAATGGAAAGTAAAGTTCCTAGAGGAGTGAAAACACACACCTAGCCGAGCGGCGAATACCAACGAGGCTGATTCAGAAAGTAAACTGCATTTGATTATTCTGGAACAAAAACCGTATTGAAGTAAATATACCACTCTATTTTTCGACATACACCACTCAGTCTCTGTAAATATTTGTCTGAACGTTTCGCTAATTTTTTGATTTCCTGACAATAGAAATACGCTTCAGATGATATCGGACAATGAAATGAGCATTGTCTATTGTCTTAGCTCCTTTGCAATTTCCGCGACAATCACTCTGCGATTAATGAGAACATTACATCAACCTGTAGCATTTGTTGGCCTGTTCCTTGACAATCACTCAGCACGTCTCTAAACTGTTGTGCAATACGGCTGGGTGAGACACAGAATTTGGCTTTTACACGATGAAGCCCCATGCAATCGAGGCGTTTTGCCCAAAAATGTCGGTCCTGGTGGTGTAGTGGTTACCATACTTGCCTCCTAAACCCAAGATCGTGGGTTCGAACCCGGCCAGGACCGATGGATTTTTTCGGAGCGTAAAAATTTCAAGTATGGCTTCCTTCAGAAGGGAAGCAAAGCCGTGGGTTCTGTGTCGTACATTTGCGGCACAATAAAGAACCTCAAACCTGAAAGAGAGGCCTCTGAGCAAAATTAGTAGGCCATTTCACGCTCTGAGTTGAGTGGGACGCTGATGACCTGAGATGTTAAAGAGTGTCCATAAATCAATCAATCAAAAAAAAAAAAAAATATACAGTTCCTCATACCTCACTCTTGTAGTGCGCTTCCAGTAGACGCTTCATTTTGTATTGGGCTACGAAGCACCTCATTGCTACTTCAAAGTGCTTCTACAGGAAGATCTGAACATGAACTAAGATCTGCGCAAGCGTCACTCTTTTTGCACCATTGCTGCCAGTTTAGGGCAACATGTGTAACTCCGTTTTTAAATCCTTCTCGTATATACCTCTAAAGTGGAATAATGGTGGAACTACAAGATGTTTGCATCGTTAAAAAATGTTCCTCTTGAACTATTTCAAACGTAGTAATCGATGTTTGAAACACTGTATGTATACTATTAAGAACTACCCTAGTTAACAATAATTAGATAATGCAGGTTTTTATTATTTTTATGTATTTTTAAGTCAAAGATCTCTCACCAGAAACGTTTCCCAAGTTTGAGCAGCATTTCTTCATCATGATCCAATTTGCTAGCAGCTGAGTAACAGGGCAAGCCATATCTTCCACTGCAATGAGCTGTATTATTTTCTTTAGAGACAAGAATATCAATGAAGTAATATTACTCCAGCTTTCAAAATAATTTTAAGCAGCATTACGAATGCTTACTATAAACATCGAAACCAGATTGTATGGTGGGGGACGGGTGGTGCTTTGAAATGTTTCACTATGCCCCACGTTGGTTGCGAGTTTGAAGAAGGAATTGTAGGTGAGAAGGTGGACTTGCGTGGGTGATGTTATGCCCCAGAGTATGCCCCAGTTTGGTGTCAGTTTGAAATAGAAATGTTGGTGGAGTGGGCTGCGGTAGATAATTTGTGCCCGCTGATAGCAGGTTTCGCCACGCTGCTGCAGACCACTCCCACTCTTCTTCCATGAGACTCTCTCGAGGGCGTTTCGCTGTATTTTGGCGACTGTGAGCTAGCCGCCGGGCCTGAGTGGAACGGGATTCCGAAGGTGACGATAAATGACGCTTCGTTATTTACTTTTTTGATATAGTTTATTCTTCTAACGTGAATATTCGGATTAACTCACGCAAAGTGTATACCTATTGCGCTGACCAAAAGGTGCCGAGTGCGAAGAAATTGTTAATTTAACCGAGTTCTTAATGCAGCTCAATGTTACATTGGCAGTTAACGTGGCGACTGGCGCTCGAACTTCGTCGCTGGTACTGGTACTTGGTACTTAGGCCGCTCTTCCGCTGATCTTCGCGCGACGGCAGCCACACGTATCTGAGCCTAGAAAATTCTGAGACTGCCCCGTTTTGGGCAAAATCTAGCTGTTTTATACACAGTATCAAACGACGCCATCCGTGAGCACGGCGCGAAATACTCCCGCCAATTTTGTTTTAACGTGTCTCATAGGCGAGTGCTTACCTCACTGAATTTCATTTCTACTCGCTGGAAAATTTTTTTCAAGCCAAATGCTTCCCTGTTCGTCAATGAGATGAATTTTAACAGATTTCATACGTTACTGTCAACGACTCAATTTTCTCGGACACCTGCAACATGCCCCCAACAGGCCGGCTTATGCCCTGATGCGGGGGCATTTTTAATCCTAGCTGCATACCAAAAGGAATTACCTTGCATTGTCTGACTTTTGCCAAGTCTTTCTGCGTTCGGAGAGAGACGCGAGTTTTCCCTTACCTGGTTACATTTTTACGCGTTATTTCTTAAATATTAGAAAAATTACACTTTATGAATACAATATTAAACACAATACATAAGTTATCAAGGTCCCTCCGTTGAAATAAAATGCACAACATGCTTGCACCTAATTACAGAGTTGCTGATTCTAAAATTACAAATATTAATCATTTCAATTGCTCTGTAATTGACTGGGAGCCAAGGACAGCTTCAACATTTCTGTTAGTTAATCCAAAATCCTCCTTTCTACATAACAATTCAACAGTGACTAACAATATTAAACCAACACCGCCAAAGTTGTCGCAGACACGTATTTTTGTACATGAAATACACAACATTCATTTTAAAGTTAAATGTTAACACGTGCAAATAATAGAAATTTAAATGAAGTTCCAATGAAGAGTGTTATTCATAACGTAGGACTGTCTCTGTTTCTCTCAAAAAGCACTGTGGGCACGTATACAAATGGAAAAGAGCGGAGCAGTATAAATACGAGAGAGTCTCGTCAAATGCAAAGCACGCAGACTGTCCTTTGTCAAGAGTGACCATGAATAAGCATGAAGCGCCACCTGTCGCTTTCCCAAAGCGGTCACTTCCTCCGCGTTACGCCATTCCGAACACTCAAAGGGTGGTCCTTTTATGCACACATGTCTCTTTTGTAGGAAAATTAAATTGTTGGTGCGTAGGGGGGTGCCACAATGCGACAGCCATTTCTGTTAAAGCTCATGGATGCATTACCGATTTCTCATTCGTTCGTTGTTTCAGGATGCTAAGAGACTTAAGAAGTGTTGAAGAGAGCATTATAAAATATTTCGAATGTTGTTCATAGCACAACTGCAATCGTTAAGATTAATTATTAATTTTGGGCGTTATGATCTATCAAACAATTAATTTTCACATCGGAATTCTGTAATCACATTCCGTTAGATGATGGACATGAATATTTGGTTGAGGTTGCTAATGGAACTAGAGTCGATAGCAGACATTCGGAGAAAAACTATCTCGGGCGCCATTTTATCATTGAAAATTATCTTCTCAGCATTTTATACATTGAAATTTGATAAAATATTGAAAATGTTAGTTTGTTGACAAAAATTATAAGTTATTCGTTCTTTGATTTTTTGAAAACATAAAACAAGCTTGAAAAAAAATATAATGTTTAGGCTTTACACATTTTGCAGGGAGTAAAAGCACTTTTATTTCATGCTGTAGCAAATTTATTAATGCAGAAAATCAGCAAGTAACATTTTGTTTTAATATTAGGAAATTGCAGGCTTGAGGAACAAATTTTCAAAGAGTGAGACAAAGATAATACTGAGAAATCCGTATTGACTTGGAACAGATGTGTCAAAAAAGTTCAAACAAAAGTTCAGATGAAAATTGAACCACATAAATTATAAGAAAAAAAAAGATCGAGTGAATTATTAGAAGATATATAAAAAGCCACATACAAAGCCAAGCACTCACAAACAAAAATAAATAACTAATTCATGGAGATAAAAAACTTGCCGTTATAGGCAGGACAAAACCACTTGAAGCTTCAGTTCCGAGCGACAGCGGAGAGAGCCGAGCTTGTGCTAGTAAGAGACTTATTTTTTGTTAAACTTAACGAAACTTATGAGTTATCCTCCTTAACTTTCTGGGTGCAATATGTTTCTCCTTATTACAAAACTGAGCTATTCACTTTTTACCGCACTTTGTCTTACTGAAATTCGCAATTAATTAATATATACACTCACTAACCTTAACGCTAAATTCGGATAGATTGTAGAAACCGTGAACCCATTGATTTGCTACGTATCTCTACGGCCTGACGGCCTACGCTCGCCTCTCTTCGTAAATATAAATTGTAGAAGAAGAATATTCAGGATTTGAGGATTCGAACCCACCAGCTTTACACCTATAGCACGATGCTCTAACCATCTGAGTGAGGTTTTAAGCTGTTGAGTTAATATTCGTATTACCCAACTATATCTGTGCAAGTCACTACCGCCGCTTACTCCGATAAAATCTTGGGAGTGGCTCGGGACTGGAGCTGTAGTGAATTTGTCCTGTCAGTAACGAAAACTGATGAAAACAGTAGAGTTGTGTAGGAAGAAAAATATGTAAATATGCAGTCTTCTATTTTTAAAAAATTTACCTATAGATGGGCCATTTGTAAATGCTCGTGTAGATATACATAAAGATGTAAAGGTGTTTTATAAGAATTGTTAAAATCATTAGAGAGAAGCAACACAATCTATAAAAACAAAAGGGACAGTTTAGTCAAACTAAAACTTTTAATTTTACACACAGGGAAAGTTACGGCAGAAATACTTGCGGTAGTAAGCGGCAAGTGATAGACAGCGCGCACGTTCCGGGCCAGTGATTTAGTCAAACTGGCGAATAGTGTTAGTGTCTAAGTGACTAAGTTTCTTGAGGTGTAAACGTTTTAACAATGCACGTACATATGCGAATGAAGATTTCGGCGGTGGTGGTTCCAAAGCTCACAGCTGTTATTCCGGTGAACATCCATCATGTGGATCCTAGATGTACGTTTAATCTTTCGTGAAATTGCATAAGAAGAATCTTTTTGTGGGGACGGTACAAAAAACATTCAAGAACATTTGCATTTTCGGATTGTTACTAGGAGTGCATGCTAAGTACCAATTGTTTGACACAGAAGAGTTTAAGCATGCACTGAGTTGAAGGACCGTCTTGCCGGAAGAACCAGGATTTTCTGAATCATTTCACTCCAGAATTTCACTGGTGAAGAAATGAAGCGAATGAAGCATACTAAGAAAAACCTTCCAGGCTGGAGCTTTCCAAGCATTAGTAAAACACGAGGATACGTGTATAAATTGCAACAATAAAGTACATCGAAAAATAAAAATAGTGCTTACTTTTTGAGATTTGTTCTTTTATTTCATACACTTGGTTTGGCTTGAACCAGGGGCGGGGCGGCCCGGCCCCTCCAAACAAAATGCCATAAATATTAACTTTTTTTCTCTGTCTGGTCCACTTTTAAAACAAAAACATATGAAAACGGAGATGTATAACCGATTAGCTCTTAATTATATCTTAATCTACGCGCATTTCCTCTCCAATGTAGTAGCGGTAGCATGCGAGTCCTCCGTTAGCGAGGGAGGCTCATGGACCAGCCCGAACAATTTTACACTTAAAACTTATACCTTCATGGGCTAGTAAAGATTTACAATGACTTATCTTTTTTCTTCCTTCAATATAGGTTAGCTTTTTTCCTGCTTATTTCTACGTTCTCTTGGCCCATGGCCAGCGCTCGGTATTCTCTCTTTTCTTAGTAACCACAGGTTCAGGGGTTATCGAGACTACGCATAACTGACTAGAGGATGTGTAAAATTGCGTGACTTCTTCACTGTTTGTCAGTGGAAAGTTGACTTTCAGTGTTAAGTCTTAAAGCTAACAAAAAAATGTATCTGTTGGGTGGTAATGAATAAAACGGATGTTTCATTGAAGATTTCATTTTCGCAATTAAGTTTTACTGTTAAGTTGGAAGTGAAACGATCTGAACCTCATCAACCAAAAGCTATAGGAGCTTGCTCAGCAAGACGGTACAAAGTTAAGTAGCATTTTATATTACACACATGTCTCAATACGTTGTTGTATTACGTTACACAACCGGTTGAAAGATTCATAAAAGTCATTGTTGTTTCTGAATTGACTGCAGAAGGATTAAGACTGCTTTGACAGCTGAATTAGAAGAGTTCCATGTAAACCAGAAATTTATAGCACAAACGTACGATGACGCTGCAGTTATGAGAGAAAAGTGTTGATAAAGGGACCTTCCCCCCTACCATTTGGGTATGCCCCGGGCTTGTACTTCTATAGGGACCAGGCTACCCTTGGTATGCAGAATAATTCTCAGAAAACAATATTAATCACTAAATCAGAGACCTAGCGATACTTGAATTGAAGCCGAACAGATTTATAAAAATGATTTGAAGAACTTGGAAAACATGGCAGTGCTTTACAGCTAAATAAGAACTTGAACGTTCAAATATTACGCACTATCCAAACATGCACACACAAGCTTAGGTTCTTTTGATTTTTGAAAGGTAAGCCTTTTGGTACCTACTATGTATGAAATAAAGAGACACAAAGGAATGCACAACTCTCCTTCTCTCGTATATTGTTCCAAAAGCCAGATATATACGTTACAATATATGCTGAAAGTGATTACCATTGACTTTATTACAAAAAATGGGTGTGACACAACGCATTAAAACTGTAAGGTGCTTTCTGTGCACCTTCATATGTTTTTGGCCTCTTCTATAACCTCCAGAAGCTTGCACTCAATAAATTTTATTGACATGTTGTAAAAACCCTCTCTGCAGACGGGTAGTGTAATCCGTAGCTTTTGCAAAGCCTCTACTGGTAGATTCAAAGTTGGAAATTTCGATGCAGTACATGTATGCGTGGGATCATGTGCTTTATTGATATACTGGACATTGCTGGCTCTAAAGTTTTTTTGCTGAATCAGGTAGAGTCTAGTGTTCGTCTCTCTTCTTATTTCCTAGTATAGCATCGTAGTTTCGATTGATAACTCTATCTTGGGAAAGATACATCAGTGTTAAAGTGCTGGACCTGAGTCATATCACCTTTAATTTTTCTTCGTGAGAGGAATTTTGGCCTGTTCCATCTTTAAAACTGATTTCGCCAAATTCTTCTGAAAGTCGAACAATTATTATTATCTTGATCCTTATGTAAAAGTTGTCTGCTGACCATAATTACAGTTATGAGAGAGAAGTGAAACTGGAAGTCGTAATAGGGCAATGCGCCAACCCAAACCAAGATTTATTTATTTTCTTGGTGGGTATTATATTACGCGGTGCTTCTACCCGAAGAAGGTTTAATAACTTATTCGCTTCAAACTTTCGGGTTCATTAGTCAGAAAAAAAAAAAAACATCTCAATATGCAGTACAAAAGGTACGAGGGTAAATCCATAAGTCTGCAAAAACTATATTTTATTTTTTAACATAGTCACTTTATTGCAATACACTTCTCACATCTTTGATTTAACATTTCAATCCCCCTCCCCCAAATTGCCAGAAGTTTTGCCTCAAAAATGGGCATAAACAGCATCCATAATTTCTTCGTCACATTTAAATTTCCTTCCTCGAAGGTCTTTCTTCAGTTTTGAGAAGAGGAAATAGTCACTGAGAGCTAGATCTAGACTGTAGGATGAATGGTCGATCTCCTTGAAGTCACATTTGTTCACAGCTTCCTTTGCAACAAGAGTTGTGTGCACAGGCGCGTTGTCATGAAGAAGACGCTCACCACCACTCCACTTTCCTCGCCTTTTCTCTTTGATGGAAGCACGTAGTCTTTACAGTGGGCTAGCATAGTACTCCCCATTTACTATAGTGTTCCTCTCCTTGAAGTCAAAGAAGAGTATTCCTTCACAGTCCCAAAAGATTGTGGCCATGATCTTCTTGGTTGACTGAGTGACCTTGACCATTAGAGGCGATGCTTCGCCAGGTTTGCGCCACAGCATTGATTCTCCTTTGGACAAGGGATCACAGTAGAGGACCATAGTTTCATCTCCTGTAACAATGATTTGCAGAACCTCCCTATCGTTGCACAAGGCAGAGCTCCAAAAATGCCTGACAACAGATGACTCGTTGCTACTTTTGGACTGAGGAAAGAAGTCTAAGCACCAATCTTGCACTAACCTATTCATGTTTGAATGTTCATGAATAATTCGAAGGAAGGACTGTTGTTTTAGAAAGGCCCAATCTTGCTGCTATTTCTGTAACTTTGAGCCGCCAGTCTTCCATAATTTCTCCTTCCACAAGAGCGATGTTTTCAGGAGTGAGCCTCTCCAAGGGTAGACCTGCACGATCTTCGTCTTCAATACTTTCTCAGCCCATTCGAAAAAGGTTGGCCCATTTTTTTACGGTAGAATATGAGGGGGATGCTTCCCCATATACACCGTCCAATCGCTGTTAATTTCATTCGGCGTAAGTCCTTTTTTTGTGAAGAACTTAATAACAGCTCGTTACTCCATTTTGAACAAGCCACACTCTTGTACACATATCCTCATTTATGCAACTATATCTTAACACCTGAACACAGCGGAGCGGAAGTTATTTGCTTAACAGATAAGGTATGATATCAGATAAGAATTTTGTGAAGGTGATAATATCGGCGAGACCGACAACTTATGAACCTACCCTCATATAAGACTCCATAATGAATATACCTGTAGAATGCAGTACAGGCAAAAGCCTCCAAATGTCGAGGGTGAACAGTGTTGATCACTAATAGATGAGCTAGTCCTGGCAAGTGGCTCATGGTACTTTCGTGTTTTACACTACACAAAGCAAATCCCAAGATTTCGGATAATTTTTAGGAGTATTAGTGTCTTCCCTAGTCTTTTCTAGTTACCCCAATCTCTAGCTACATGTGATCACTATTTGCCTGAATTTCCCCAGTAAGTTGCCTACGGAATTGTGATAAGAATCATGCTTCTCCTTCCTGTTCAATGGTCCCTTATATCGCTGTGACCCCCTAATATTCTGCAATCTGTACAAACACTTTTTGTATCTGTTTTGGTGGTCTAGTGTTAACCACACTTGTCTCACAGACCCAAGATCGCGGGTTCAATCCCGACCAGGGGTAAAATTCTAAGTATGACTTCCTTCGGAAGGGAAGTAAAGCCGTGGGTCCCGTGTCGTAGATTACGGCACGAAAAAGAACCTCAAGCCTGAAATAACAGGCCTTGAGCAAAATTTAATGGGACACTGATGACCTGAGATGTTAAAGGGCGTCCATAAATATACACAAAACTACTACAGTGCGCTTTTTCTGCCGATTTGCTTCTTGCCTTCGACATTTTTACTTTGTCTTTTAAGGAATCCCAACAATTATTCTGTCAATTTTCCTCTGGCCATCTTGTAGCCTTCTCTTACCTTTAGAGATGAGGGAGCACAATTGACAACTGTAAAGTGGAGCAATGAATGAACGGTGTTCAACGCCCGTTTTTGCTACAGAGGCACCACAGGCGATGGAAAGTAATGATACATGAGATGAAATGATATATTGGGAAAGGATTTATTTTCAAGGAAGGAAACGTTCCAGGCCTAAGTTTAGGGTACCTCCCAGCCATTTGCCATTTATGAGGACTGAGGAAAACCTGGAAAAAACCTCAGTCAGGGAGGACGGTCCTGGTGGTATTCGAACCCAGACCTCCCGCTCACGAGACCGAGACTTAACGACCTCGGCCACCCATGGCGGTAAGTGAAGCTGGGATCACACAACTTCCAAAAACTTTAATCTTTGTTGATATTTGTGGATATTTGTCCAGTAAGATGGATTCTAAGACTTCAGAATTTGCTCTTAACTACTATTATTCTTAATTTACTTTTCTGAAGTATTGTCAAAAGAGATAGTTTTGACTAAATATGTGTAGTACTTAACGTATTCCCATAGTCCTCTGTCAATGTTTATTTGCACTTTCTTTCCATTGGTCATCAATCTGATTTTCTGGAAGATATACTTCGTTGTTATTCTAGGAACATTGAGCATAATGGACCTTAACAATTACTGAATATTCAAGAACGTAAAAACCCATGCACTTAAAGTTTCATATTAATTAGTGAATAAAACTGGCTGTTTACAATTGAAAAATTAGTTTCAGGTTGTATGCAATATATGCCAAGCTAGTAATTTTGCCTTAGTTCTTTTTTGGCGCTATAGTGGTGGCGGTACCCCGGCACTGGGGAAAAAAGAGACAGTCACGTAGCCAGACGAATCAATCAGCGATAAAGTGTTTACAGATGTGTTATGTTGTTTCACTCCTATTTATGCATATGTGTGTGCGCTTATAAGTCATGGTATAAAGCCAATTCTTTTCATTTGTTATAATATTATGCAAATACACCTCTTCGTTCGTAGAAGCACCGTTCAGTATCACTATTTCAATGCAATATAAATGGTTTCCTCGATAATTTACATTTAATAATTATTTAATTAATTAAATAAACGTGGTACACAAATGTAGGCATGAGGGTTTTTTTTTTTTTTTTTTTTTTTTTTTACACAATTACTTTTAATTTACCGCATATATAAAAAGCATACTCTTAACTTGAGTTGACCATGGTGGGCAAGAATAACAGAAAATATGCATTTTTTACAACCAAAATTGAATCAACCCCAATATTTAAAATAATACTAGAATTATATTTTATTTTTTTAGATTTTATTTCCATGTTTCAGCTGTACATGTTCTAAAACTCTCTAGATATTTAATTAACGTGGCCATCTTATAGCATTGATACTTAATATTTTTACTAAAGCTAAAGAGGAATTATATTAAAGCAATACATTTTAATATTTATCCTACCATTATTTCCTTTGCTGTTTTATTCATCTTCATACACGTAATTTTCGCTTTCGAAAAAATTAATTATTTATACACTTATATTGTAAATAAATAATTAATGGCATGCATTAAGATATGTTTTACTTTAAGGTAGCATTATGAATTTTAAATTTTGTTCGTTTTAATTGAAATGCTTAAAAGCAAGTTGACTGCAGTAGTTATATCTTTTGATTTGGTCGTACGTTTGGTGACCTCAATTCCTTCTCTGCAAGTTTCTGAGCAAAGCCCTTGGGCCACGCGATTGGAATAAAAATCGTACCGCAAAGCACGTTGTTAGATCAATGAGTTTTGTTGAGATAGAATACCCTATGGATTCCTGTGTGCGGTTTCCTTTGCATCAAACGCAAGAGTGTAACCAATTGGGGTAATGCGGATATTCCATTTAGAGCAAATTTCAACAAAGTGTAGCTTTCTCTACCATCTGTTCGATAACTATTGTCAACTGTATTATTGGCCCAAAGCATTCAATGATGTTCAACGAAATTGATCTAGTATTTAAATTTATAAGGCTTTCATTTCAAGATTTCCTCGTCTGAATAAGTATCTATTTAAATAATTTTAAAATAAACATGCATTTGGATATTGAGGGAAACATGAAAGACTACTTTTAATTGCATATTAGTCTTCATTCGCTCACTCTCAGCTTGTCCAAATTTGAAATTGTAAATGACACATATTACCTTATGTAACTTACATTTTAAAGATAATTTAATCGTTAGAACATCTTTTATTTTCTTTCGTTACTGTCAATCTAGATTGTTAGTGTGTTTGACACATAACATACGTCAGTTTTAAGAAATTTATTTTTGCTAAATATTATTACAGTAATACAGTCTATTTCGAAACTCCTGTGTAACTATTACATTCTGCTGTTTTTTATAGGGTACACATTATTTTTCAACAGTTGTTACCAAAACAAAACCATTATTATAAATGCTGAATAGGTTATGTTGTTTTATTCTGTCCAAACTCAAACAACAACAACAACAACAACAACAACAACAACAACAATAATAATAATAATAATAATAATAATAATAATAATAATATCCAGGTTGTCAGGCAACGATAGAAAACAAAAGAGTGACAAATACTGAATAATCTTTTTTTTAATAGTTTTAACGCCCATTTTTACTGCTGAGGCATCATAGGCGGTGACACTGATGATACATGAAATGAAACGATAAACTTGGAAATATTTTTTTTTAAAGGAAGGAAGCGTTTCAGGCCTAAGTTTAGGGTACTTTCCCTGCATTTGCCATTTATGAGGACTGAGGAAAATCTGGAAAAACCTCAGTCAGTGAGGACGGCCCTGGTGGGAATCGAACCCCAGACCTCTCGCTCACGAGTCCGCGCCTTAACGACCTCGGCTATCCGTGTCGGTAAATAATCTTTAAAATAAAGTATTCTGGGGTAGAGATGCGATTAGAAATTTGAAAGAGGGAGTAGCTTCCCCCTCAGCATTAAAATGTTTTTAATAAATTCATTTTAAACAGGTAATTAATCAGAATTTCAAGTGAATTCACTATATAGTACTTTATATTCAAACTTGATTTTTGTTTGCAAAGATATCATTGTACACAGAGGAAAAATAAACAGTAAAATAAATTAAAGGTTAAACATGTTATTGCAAATACTCGTATTGAGCTTAGAATGTTCACTATAATCTTAAAAGAACAGTAAAATACAAATTGTAAAATGTCCCTATATATCTAAATATGAAAGACTTTAAAATAATTTCAAAATTACTTTGTTCACTGCAGTAGTCCAGGAAACCAATGTTATGCACCTACGCGGTTCGTTTGGTGAGGGACCGTTCGAAGACAATTGCAAAGGCGGAATTACACGTTCATAAAACTGCTTGACTCAAATTGGACGCTTAGTGGCTTCTTTGTAGCATTCCTTCAACTAAAGAGCTAAGTGCCAAGTAACTTTAGACGCCGACGAACCACAGGTCTATTTTTCATAATTTCTTTCATTCTATAGCAGTTGACAAGAGACGTTAAAGACTTACAAACAAAATTATGAAATACATTTTTTATTAATTTCAGTGCAACAAAATTTAAATGTAATCTTTTTCACAATATGCTTGTAATTTAGAATTCAATATTCGGGAAATAATGTTGATAAATGCTATAGAATGAGACCTTATGAAGCTGATTTTGCTTCTGAGAAATATTTCTAGGTTAGGTACTTTCTACTGAATTAGGAGCAAGTAATTCTAATTCTATCCCCCCACAGTAAGGTGTGTCAATTGTAGAAACATCAACCTACGCTTGTTTTGAGTTTAGCCTTAATTTTCGCAGAAAAGTCCAAAGTATTGCTTTGGAAACATACACGTAAGGAATACCTTGGGAGCTCTTCAACCGTGAGAAATGGCGTTTCGCCATTCATTGTTCTAGTTTGACAAAGACTAGTATCAAATATTTTTCTTTCTTGTTCTCAAAACGCATCAGAATATGTAACAGTTTATACCACCACTGGTGTCTTCAATATCACCCAGATCTCTCTATCGTGTACAATGCTACAAGAACCAGCAGCTACCTGACATTTCTATATCCACAGCCTAAGATTACAAGATATGCAAACTGGATTAAAGTTGTGATTTTCTAAAGTAAGCACTTCGAAACTGTGAAGTTAGACATGAACGTTTTTTTCTTGACTCCGCAGCGTCTTGTAAGTGAATCCTTGCAGACATGAGCCGTTCCAAATAACAATTCAGTTTCATATATCATTTGTATTTCAGTTCGTTTTCCGACATTATCTAGAAACGGGAGACTGTAGGTATGTCTCTCATGGAAGATGCAGTTCAGAAGGTTAGTGCTGTACTAGGTGAGATGGCTGATGTAATTTCTATTAAAGAGTAGCGCGCAGTGAAAAGGTATTCCGGTTGTTTAATTTGTTATACTTTTGTTGTATATTTTGTGGAACTATAGGACCCCCTGACAATAGCACACATACATACGCACTTTTGCGATGTCATGCGATCTTTCTCTGGGTATAAGCACCAGAACATTTGGAAAAATATTTGATAATTAATTGTGCATTCTCTTCCAATGTAAACGGGGAACACTGTCTTTCAGCACTTTTATTCATTCATCCGTACAGAGGAAGGAATTAGTTGTTCAACCATTATTTTGAAATTACATGTACAAATTTATTGTTTCACTAGCTGTAACTAAGGCGCGAACTCATAAGCGGGAGGTCTGGGGTTCGTTTTTTACCAGAACCTCCTCCCTGACTGAGGTTTTTCCGAGGCTTGGGAGGCACTCTAAGCTTAGGCCTGGAATTCTTCTTTTCTTTAAAAAAAATCCTTTCCCAATATATCATTTCATCTCATGTATCATCAGTGTCCATCGCCTGTGGTGCATCAGTAGTAAAAATGGGCCTTAAACATCATAAAAATACTAGCTGTAACTTCAAGAAAACAAAAATTAAAATATATTTTCAAATGCGTATATACCCTTACCATATAAAGAAATTAATATTAAATATTACATATAACGTAGTACATATTTACCTTCATATTTAACAAAAGTTGGTTACATATTTATGTACCCATCTCTTAATTGTATAAATTATTTTTTTTTTTTTCAGAAGCGGTCATAGTAAGGAAACTCAGCATCCGTGCATGAATATGAGAAAACGGACAAAGAAAGTTAATAATCTTACTCCATTAATATTACATTTTGAATGTTTAATATGTATGTATGTATGTATGTATGTATGTATGTATGTATATATATATATATATATATATATATATATATAATACCGCAGGCCAGCAATTGTCTTAAGTACTAAGTATCATGCTAAAAGAAGGCTATATTAAAAATGTAAAACGATCTGTAGTAGACTAATATTTAATTTATCTAGTTTTTTTTTAATCTTTTGGCTGAAGCTAACTTCAAGACACGTTTAGAAAAACAATTTCAGCGTTTCTTTATTTTAGAAATGTTTTAGAAGCACGAAAACAGTTTTCTTTATACTTACGGGTCACAGGATGTAAACACAGAGCTGAATTCAGGGTTCAACTTGTAAGAAGTGCAAAAAGAATATGAGCAAAATAAAAAATTAAAAATATTATCGTCTCAAAAAGAAACTAAGTTTATGACATTTTGTATTAAACTGTCATAATATGTACTGGTGATTCTAGTTATTAAAATGTATATATAGTGCCGTAGAAGTATTGGACGAAACAAACCGGCCAGAAAATAAAATTACTAACGCTCTAAACGACGAGTAGACATTAGAATTTCTAAGCGCTAAAACCTAAATAAAACGGAATGAAGTTATGTTGATACTGGACTGTAGACAAGAAAAGGGAGGGGTATAATAGATCAAGAGCAATAAACCACGCTCTGCCCTCCCTTTTGTAACCCATCGTCAGTCCTGGTGGTGTAGTGATACTTATCTTCTTGCCATACTTGCCTTCTAAACCCAAGATCGCGGGTTCGAACCCGGCCAGGATCGATGGATTTTTTCGGACGTAAAAATCGTAAGTATGGCTTCCTTCGGAATGGAAGTAAAGCCGTAGGTCCCGTGTCGTACATTTACGGCACGAAAAAATACCTCAACCCTGAAAGAAGAGGCCTCTGAGCAAAATTTGTCGGCCATTTCACGCCCTGAATTGAATGGGACGCTGATGACCTGAGATGTTAAAGAGCGTCCGTAAATAAACAAATTAAAAAAAAAATGAATGTCACTCATCAGTTCTTACTAGCTTTTTACTACCTTTGTATTGACCTAAAAATTTGACTGTACCTAAGTTGATGTTATGTGCTGATAAAATAAAAACTGTTTTGTGATATCACAAAAATATCTAAGTCTGTTTCTGCACTGAAACATAATGTTAAATTGGAAGACAAGTTATAAAAATTGATTTGAGTTATGGAAATCTAAATTACATTAATTTATCTACTAGGAGTGAAAACTAAATGAGCATCATATTAGAATCTTGAGAGATGAGCGCTGATATCTATGGTTCAGTTCTGAAAAAGTATATGCTGTTGAACGGATATAACAAAGTGACCATTCTGCCTACAATGCTCCATCACATTCAGCATATTTTCTTCCATCACGGATCGGGTGTGTTCCGATTTCTCGTTTTTTTTTCTATACGAGGGCGATTAAAAAATAACAACAAATTCATTTTTGCTAATAACGAGGGTAGGTCCATAAGTTCCCGGCCTCGCCGATAAAGATTACTCCTTCACTAAAACCTTACCTGGCGTCATATCTCATCTGTTAAGTAAATATTGCAGATGTAACTTCTGCTCCTCTGTGTTCAGTTGTTCATATACACTTGCGTAAAGAAGGCTATGTGTAGAAGATTGCAACATGTTCAAAATGGAGTATCGAGCTGTTATTAAATTCTTCTCAAAAGAAGGACTTGCTTCAAATGAAGTTAAACGGCAATTCGTCGTCTATATGGGGATGCATCCCCCTCATATTCTACCGTAACAAACTTTTTCGAAAGGGTAGGGAAAGCATTGAAGACCTAGAGCGTACAGGTCGGCCCTTGGATGTACTCACTCCTGAAAACATTCCTCTTGTGAAAGGAGAAATTATGGAAGACCGCCGGCTCAAAGTTACAAAAACAGCAGCAAGTTTGGGTCTTTCTAAAACAACAGTCCTTTGAATTATTCGTGAACATTTAAACATGAATAAGGTTAGTGCAAGATGGGTGCCTAGACTTCTTTCCTCAGTCCAAAATCAGCAGCGAGTCATCTGTTGTCAGGCATTTTTGGAGCTCTGCCTTGGCAACGAGAGAGAAGTTCTGCAAACCATTGTTACAGGAGCAGAAGCCATAGTCCTCTACTATGATCTCTTGTCCAAAATAGAATCAATGGAGTGGCGTAAACCTGGCGAAGCACCGCCTCTAAAGGCCAAGGTCTCTCAGTCAATCAAGAAGAATTTTATTCTCTTTCCATTATTTTAAAGTCCAAGCCTCACTTCCATGCAAAATAACTGGTAAGGCCATAGCTGTGTAGAATGTTGTTGTCTTTTCTCATTTCGTTTTCATAAAAATTCTAATTGTTTCAGGCACAGCTTGGAACTTTTGTATTTTTATATGAACATCTTGGACTTCTTTATATGTGACATCACAACCTAAATATTACAAATGTATTGTTGTTCTATTATTTTTTCTTCTATTGCAATTTTTGTTCTAATTATCCATTACTTTTGTTTTTGTCCTTGAATTTGTCATGTTGTATTTATAATTTATTTTGTTTAGTTGGCATATTTCATTTTGTAATCTATCTTCCTTGTAAAACATTAATACTATACCAACTGTAAATAGCAAAATATTTACTAACTCTATTCCTCTATTCCTTTATGTGCAATCTTTTTCCATTCTTTAAGAATGTCGTTTATAGTCTTTCCCCAATGTTATTTAAGACTATATTCTGGTTTTAGAACATAATTTTTTATTTCTTCTGTTGATTTCCCATTTACATCTAATCGTTTTTGTATTCATATATTGGTTTTTGTGACTTTTACCAAATGTCCTGTTTGATGTAATATTTTTCATAATAATAATTTATCAAAGGCTTTGTCTGCGTCAACAGATGCTGCATGTATTTCCAAACTATACTCTCTTCGTTTCTATATAGTTTATTTGATTATCAAAATATTATCCATACATGATCTGCCACTTCTAAATCCACTTTGTTCCTCGTTAATTTTTAAATCAATTCTAAAAACAGTTTATTTGCACAACTATTTATGTATATGCATACATTTTTTAGTATTATACGTTAGCTATTTTGGAAATGTTGTGCCATATGTTAAACATATATGCAAGTTTCAAATTATTAATATCCCCTCGCTGGAGAAAATATTAAAGTTTTAAATAAATTATTAAAAATTAATTTGTTCAGACGGTGGGAAGAATTTTTTTTATATATTTAGGTTCAATAAACACAAATATTTAAAAATAGAATTGCGATTAGAGATGTCATGGTTAAAAATCTTTATCACAAACTCATTTCTCCTTTCGTAGGAATATCTCGCCAGGAACAATTTGCGCTAGCGAACGCGCCTTATAAAAAGGGGAATAAAAAGCTTTTTGGGATGAGCCCCAGGAACACCATTAAGGCGGGAATCCTCAAGGGACGATGATGTATTGGAGAGGAAAGAGAGTGTATTCATGCATGTGGCTTCGATCGGTGATTGTGCTGCTCAGCAGGATTATGACGTCATCATTCGATTCTATGCCACTACTGAACGCAAGCGCTTTTCAAGTTTCCATGATGCTATACATTTTAGCCTTATCTGAGCTTGGGACCTTCTTTTCTTTGCAGGCCATGAAGTTCAGTCATAGTTAACTTTTTTACAGATTGTTGGTCATGTTCGGTTCCATGGAGAAAAATCCTAACTTCTGTTGTGGGTACGTTGGCTATGGTTTCTTGGGACTTATCGTTTCACTTCGTAATGAAAATAGCTATGCCATAATATTGAAAAATTTTGCCGAACATATTTTGTAATGAAACATTTTTTAAACAATATTTCCTATACACTGTCATTTTAACTTAACTTAGGCGACTTTGCTTATAGTATTAATACTTCCTTTTACTTTTCAATAAAAAAATGAGTTTAGTTACATATTTAACTGCCTGTATCATCCACTTTTACAATTTACTTAGAGGTTTTTGTTGTTGATGTGTTTATTTACGAATGCTCTTTAACATCTCAGATCATCAGCGTTTCATTCTATTCAGCGTGTGAAATGACCCATAAATTTTGCTCAGAGGCCTCTTCTTTCAGGCTTGAGGTTTTTATCGTGCCGTAAATATACGACATGGGACTCACGACTTTACTTCCCTTCCGAAGGAAGCCATACTTAGGATTCCTTCGCCCGAAAAAATTCATCAGTCCTGGTTGGGTTCGAACCCGCGATCTTGGGTTTAGAAGGCAAGTCCGGTTGCCACTACACCACCAGGACCGAAAAATTGCTCATAGATGACCTTAACTGCCATGACCATGTTTTTGATTTATATTAATTTTAAGTATAGGGTTGTAAGGTTATTAAAATACGGCACACAAATGCTGGAGAAAACTGAGCGCCTCCTCAGTGAACGGCTGGACTTCTTGATATTAGTTTGGAGCTGTGAATGTTATCTCACCTTTTCTAAAAATTCTTTTGCATTGAAACAGTTTGTATGCCTGAAATGTGGTAGGGAATATGAACACAATACGAAAACACGTCTCTGTGGTACACTCAGAAAAAAATTTGAAGTTAATTCGCCTGTTCTAAAAAGATAGCAACACTAAAACGTGCAACAAAATTTTCAATCGTGCATATAACTTTAAACGCCATGAAAACTTGTTTAAAACCAGCCTTATTTTCTTTGGAGTACTAAAGTTTAATGAAATAAATAAAAAAATTGCAATAAATTTGCATTGCGTTTAATATAACAAAAAGGTAATTATTAAAAATTCTATTCAATATATATGTGTGTGTGTGTGTGTGTGTGTGTATTATGTCTATGTTTATGATTTTCAAAATAGATTTAGTGTTCCCATATGTCAAGCAACTTTATTGTTACACATTATTTCAAACGAACATTCCTGTAACTCAAAATACATACCGTACATTTTAAAAGTTCATTATTAATAGTTACTTTCGCTGTAAGGGAGATAAATATCAGTAGCAAGGGAGGGCATTAGGATGTAATTAAGGAAGTTTCCACAACAGCAGAACTTGAAGTTATGAAGAAATACAGGACATTCATAACGGCATAGTCGCGATTCGGAACCCAAATGAACTAGTATCATGCCCAAAACTTAAGAATTGTCTCAAAATGGAAACATTTTAACACAAAGAAAGCTCTTTGCTTAAAAAAAATGAAATAATAATAATAATAACAAAATCATCGCATTCCCCTAACAAAACCCGATACAACGGAAGGAAGTCAACATAATCGCGCTTTTTTTGCTGCAAGATGGAAAAGAAGCCATTAGCCCCACCTCAAAATAAGAAATGTTTCGCTTATACAGTTCGGAATACAGGGAAATTTTTAATGTTAAAAGTGCATGCCTTTTCCCATATAAATATCATTTTTACGTGTTACATTGCTACATTACAGTTTCCCATTTGCTTTCGGGTGATTAACTACTAACATGCTTCCTACAAAGTTACTTTTAGCGTGCGTTACAACTGTTATATAGAAGTCACACGTCAACTTCTCCACATTGATGCAATCGTTTCTTGCAATTAGTGTCGGTTTTCTTCGCTGCCCTCCGCTGTCTTTCGTGAAAGGTGCAAGAATGATGCTGAATGTAAGGGTATGACTCACGCAGCAAGAGACCGGAATAGACACACTAATCCAAATGCACTGCCTCTTTCAGCAAGTGCAAAGACTAGCAAATGCATCTGAAGCCACAGGTATAAATTTTTGGACAGTAACGGTTTTAACACAAGAAAATTTGGACAAAAGCGGAGCCAGTCCAGAACGCTCGTCATAAGAATCAATTGCACAGCATAAAATTAGAAAGTTGCTAATATTTAATGAGTTCATCTTTGTGAGGTGATTCGGTTCAATTCAAAGAGTGGCTGTTGCATCTGGTTTCTCAATGCAGTTCAGAGTGGTGAAATTGATCCGTAGCACTTTTTCTTCACAAACAAATTGTGGTTTCATCTAAATGGGAGTCTGACACACAAATTTGTCCATAGTGGTCTCAGAAATATCAAGTAATTTTACATAATAAACCACATAATGACCAGAAAAGATGTCTGGTTTGAAATAAGAGCATGGAGAATATAATGGAACATCTCATTTACCATGTTTAATGATTCTTGGGTCATATAAGCGATTGCATACTTCTGTTGGAACCAACCGTAGAATTATTCCTCTATATCAACTGCTAAAGAAACGGCGTTAAGATTGTTTGCCACCGATCCGTATCGATCCGCATCTATTGTCCCATCACAATTTTTTTTTCTACTTTAACATACAATTTCTGAAGAGAATTTATTTTAGTTGAGTACATAAATTATAGAGCACCGATTTTAATTCAGTCTGTTTCCTTCATTGTACCATGGTTCAGTGTTTTATGGATTTGCATTTCTAATGCATCGATTTAATTAATTTTATTTCAAATTTACAAATGGTAATTTATTTTATTTAAATTACGATTTAAATACACATTACAAAGCTATTGCGGTAGCTATAGAGAAGCTATGCAGCAACCACATATTGTATGTAGGTTACCTGAGATTATAATGCATTATGCATGCCTCACACAAAGGGGATAGTCACACAATACATGCCAATTCTCGCTAGGCAATACAACGCAAATCCCCCGCTTGTAGAATTCTAAACGCATGGTTTCCTTCGGGAATTACTAGCGACCCATACAGTAAGCTTTGAACAGCAAACCAACAGAATATTCTCGATCGTAAAAGAAAACTGTCTGTTGGTCCAAACAAAGGGCATATATATAAGATTTTTTTCCATTTATCAATACATTAAATTCGGTCCGAAATTTGTGTAGTTATTAGCAGTAATCTTGTGAATTTAATACCGCTTTTCAGGGTTTCTTTATTGTTTTATTTTAACATTACGTAAGGGATTCAAGCCATACATGACTACTCAATAAAACGTTTAAAATTCTGATTCTGTAATGGTGATTTCATATTTCAAATAATTTCGTGTAAGATTGTAGTAGTTAACATTTCCTTATTAGAGCATTTAACCTATGAGGTACATAGGTCCCGTAAGTTTCCGGCTTGACTAAGTTGCAGCACAATTGTTAGAAAAAAATTACGCAAGAAACTCCTGAGGCTGTGTTTGTCAGTCAGTGTCTTGAACAGAGCTATAAATAGTGCATTTTTTTTTAACAAACTTACTCCAGCAGAAATTGAAACCCGCTTAGATGGAGTGTAAGGTGATGCTGCTTTTTCATATTAAACGGTAAAACGAATAGGCTAAACAGTTTCGATTAGGAAGAAAAAACGTCGAGGATAAATCATACGAAGCCGAACATTAGAGGTGCTGTATCGAGAAGAGTGGGTTAGGCGGTAATGCTTGACACTCGCATTCGGGAGGTTCCGGGTTCAGTTCACTTGTCCTTACAGACAGATCAAAATATGCTGCAGTCGTAACGCACGGAAACAAGCAATCGTACCCCGAAAATTAACTTTTTGGAATGCATGCTAATAGTCATCACATTCAGTATAGAGCTAAATTAAATGGGTAACTGTATTGTAGCAATGTAATACGTAAAGGAAATGATAATTAAACGAGAAAAGGTATGCGCTTTTAACAGTATAAAATTTGCATTATTTTTTTCAAACCTAACCTAACATAAATTTGCTACCTATGCATTGTTTTAACCCTATAAGTTTGCATATGTTTTTTTTTAATTTAACCTAAATGTGCAACGTATGGTGCAAAGAAAACAAAGACGTGCAGATTATGTAGTCGTGAGGTAACAGCGAAATTTCTTTTATTTGAGCATTTAGAATCAGTACGTGAAATAAAAGTAAAATTGCAACCTATGTGTTATCCTCCCTAATAAGAAACATTAAAAAGTAAAATTTATTGTATTTAGGACAGAATAGATAAAACGTGAAGATTTAACAATAAAAAATTGCCCTTGGTGGATCAAACCCCATTACCTTCATGTTATTAACACGACGCTCTAACCATCTGAGGTATTAGACCGACATGGACATCGTGGTTATTATCCTCCTACATATGTTGAAATCACACTATCTGGAGCATCTAGCATCATAGGAGCTGTAAACTTTATTACAACAACAATCAAGAAGAACAATTGAAAGAGAAGCAGGAACAGGATGAACAGTTTACCCTCCACTCTGCTTTTTGGGCTCTGCTTTTTCGTTGTCATTCGTGAAAAGAGGCGTTACTCCAAGCACGTCTTCTGTAGGGTTAAGTTTAAATTCCCATTGAACCCTGCAATACTGACATTGAACCACACATTTTTCTGTCTCCCAATTCAATATAAGTTCATTCCTTTGGTTCTGTTACAGGATCGAAATCCAGGGCGAGATGGGTTGACGGAGTTTCTGTCCCGGTGTCTGCAATGGAGGCGGACCAAACAGAAAGAAACTTCTGGAATCAATTGTGGAAGGAAATGAAGCTATCTGGTCCTCTACACTTTCAAAAAATTGAATCCATGAGAGACGCGAAACTTGTTCAGTTCAGGAGAAAGATCGCGGCTACAATTTTCTAGGACTTCAAGAAAACTTCAAGAAAACACCAATATCATCAATGTCAGCACAAACTCTTACTGCATTCTTAAAGAAAAGGAATGAGGTGTTTTGAGCCATGGTATTCGCTCTCTGCAGGACAAGCCTCAGTGCAAAGTGTCAAATGGCAAAGAATGTTGTGTAGGAATTATTTATCCCCTAGCTATGAGAATTTTTCTTAAATTGAAGAAAAGCCTAAAAGAAAGAAAATTTAATGATAGCAACCAGGAGAAGAAAATAGTTCTAGAACATTTTGCACTGAAACTATTTTTTTTCGGCGGAATTTAAATGCTGATATAAAAATGTGAAAAAGTATGTTAAAATAAATGAAGACTATATTAAAAATTGACATGATTCTTTTCTTTCTCTTACTTCTAAAATAAGAAAATCTGGAAAATTATGAAACTTACGGAACACTCAAAAAGTATATGAAAATAATTCATGGATGGTATATTTATTCATTACTGTTATAATACATCCGTTCTAATTAAAAATAGATAAAACAACAGACGTCTGGCATGATATTTTCTGATTACAGTCGTCACCTTTTCCTCTTTAAATAGGCACTTTTCATCCGCAGCTCATTATCTAGATGAATGCTTTTATTACCTGCAGCTATGCCGATTGCTTTTACGTTCAGTACTGAGGTGCATTTATCGTAATGAAATGTACTCTACAGAGATATATAGTAGCATCCAACTTAATAGATTTAAATGTATTGCAGTTAAGTGCTAACATGTTCATATGAATAAAGTTATTTTAACAACCATTAAATATACATTTGTTCATTATTCAAAATGCTAGTATTTTTTTTTCATTTTCCTCTAAATAGTTCATTGCTTTATTTAGTGCCTTACTCTATCTTACTTCCTTCCTTACTCTATCCTACATTTTCTTTTAAAATAATTTATACAAATTTAATCTAAAAGAATTACGACACGTTTTAGCTTGAAGAAAATATAAAGATTTAATAATGTAGAACTTAATTATGTCCGATGTATTATTGACAGTTACGAATATACAATAATACATACAAAACAGCAACAAAGCAGCAAGGAAAGAAAATACAGCTAGGAATTGTGTCCTTCTGAACAGAGACATACTACGGATGTGCTAAAAGTTCTCGGCCCGACTCAGAGAAGTGGTGAAGATATTACT
Source organism: Metallyticus violacea (assembly GCA_030762175.1). Taxonomy (NCBI): domain Eukaryota; kingdom Metazoa; phylum Arthropoda; class Insecta; order Mantodea; family Metallyticidae; genus Metallyticus; species Metallyticus violacea. Next base: position 45,731,210 of record CM060841.1, on the reverse strand, counting down.
ATAATAGTTGTTGTCCTTTAGAAGGCGCGCTGCAAAGTTTCAGACGCGTAAGTGTAGTCACTTGTTTATGACGATCATGTAAACAAACTAGTGTTAGCATTTCCTACAAAATAGATAAAATCGAAATATAAGCCGTATTTCATTTTGAAGAGTTTAACCCAAGCAAAGCACAAAAGGATTTAGATTCCGCATTAAGGAATTCTATCCTTTCGTTTTTAGGGTTTAAAAGTGGGTTGCTGAATTTAAGCATGGTAATACATCCATTCAAAATGACGAGCGCTCAGGGAGTCTCAAGCTGCTACAACTGATCAGATTGTAATTTAAAATTCCCAGTGCCTTACCCAATGATCGCTGATAGAAGGTACGCGAATTGGCTAACACTACAAAGCCCTCGATGCAAAGTTTTAGGTATGAAAAAGTTTTCCGCTCAATGGTTGCAGGTTTGTTAACAATTGTCCAAAAACGCATTCTAGTGAACATTTCGTAAGAGTGTTTTACACTTGTGTTTAAGCATACGAGTAATTCCAGCGAATTTCTCCTAGGTTTCATAACAATAGATGAAACATGCATTCATCACTACACGCCAGAGACGAAGGAGCAGTTCAAGCAGTGGACGGCAACAGGTGAAAGTGGATCACAGAAAGCGAAAAGGGTTCCATCAGTAGGAAAAGTTATGGCCACTGTTTTCTGGGATTCTCATGATGTGTTGAGAAGGGCTGAACCATCACCAAGGAGTATAATGCTTTACTACTAGACCAACGGAATGATGCTTTTTCAGGCTAAACATCCACTCTTTGCGAAAAAGAAAGTAGTATTTTATCACGATAATGTTCCTTTATATGCGTTTGGGATTGTTGCTGCAAAGCTGCATGGCATTCGTTTTGCTATATCAGCCGAATTTGGCTCCCGGTGAATACTTTTTGTTCCCATGCCTGAAGAAATGGCTGTATGGACGAAGGTTCATATCAAATAATGCGTTTGAAGCTGAGACCATCGCTTATTTTTCAGATGGACAAGTGTTATGTTACTGAGAGTATTAAAAAGTTGAGCAGTAGTTGGACTAAATGTATTCATTTACAAGGTGACTATTGAAAAAAAATTCTCTTAAATCTTGTTTTATTTGTCAGGCCAACAGCTTTTAGATCGCCTCTTGTAGTAAAACAAAAGAGCCAATATAAGTGTTTCACTTGCTCTCGGTCCCTTATTATCCCTTATAATTTTCAATCTAATGGATGTAATTCGGTGATATTTGACTCAAAAATACCCTGATGTATTTTATCTGAAGTATGTCTGAAAGTATTAGTGGTATCAACATCACATCGAGAGTCACAGCCTCAACTTCACACCGATACTTTTGAGCAGTTCTACAGGAGTACGTGCCTCGATACGATACTTTGTAATCTGATGGGTTAAGATAAGGCGAGCTTATTGACTAAATCCGCTTTGAAATGATATGGTTTTCGAAGGAAATAATTTCAGTCTAAAGGTATGGCATGTGGAACCATACTGTTGAAAATGGCTAGTACAGACTTCCTCGTCATTCATCGTTCACAAATTCATGAAAACCTCTAGTTCTATGTAAAAAAAAAAAACCCAACACTTTGAGCCCCGACAGAGCACACTGGACAACACTATTTTCTTCATGAAGAATGTTTTCACAGTGTAAAGATAAGCTTAATGAAGCCCCACTTAGTGAACGACGCCTCGTCGGAGAACTATGTGTAGTTTTATTTTTGGTATAGAGTGTTGAGTAATAAATTAAATATTAACGATACCGAAGATTGTCAGAATATGATAATATTAATACAGTATTTGGTACCCCATCAATCGCGAAAAATTGATTAGAATATATCTTTTATTTCAGCTAGCTTTAAGTGAAGGGTTCTGTTTGTAGGAATGTCTAGAAAAGCAGGAATTTTGCTCAGACAGCAGAGAGACCGTTTTGGCAGACAAAGGAGCAAACACCAACTATTGTTATTAGGAGGACGGGTGGTCGCCCCGGGCAGGTATGCTGGAAAAGAACAACGCTAGGATACCGCTAAGGCCGGTGATCTGTAGCGTTCAGTAAAACTTGAAATCAGACGCTGGACGAATCAACGAGTGGTTAAGCTCAAATAATCAAACTCGCCAATAATATGAGAGTGGCATGAAGTCACAGTTAACCTATGAGGATGTCTTTTTGCTCTTTTGATCTTTTGGTCTGGTCGGTTGTATTCAGCGTCAGATGTCATAGGAACGCCGATGTTCGAGCGTCACTTCAGCACGACATGTCTTCCGAGCGGTCTGCAATCACACGGCTAATCTAACATTACAGTTCCACGTGTCTGCCAGACATTCGTTACTGCGTTCCGAGCAAAAACGCCATGGGATGCACTCTTTGATAAATAAACGACGTCAACGTGCAGATAATGTTTCTCTGAACGATATAATACCGTAATTCCCTACACTCAACCCGGCACTACCAGGTCCCGAAAACCAGCTACATCCCTGAGATCGACGTGAAGAGTTATTGAGTGGTGAGCTGGGTCATGAACCATCAAACTCCTTTCACCATTCTCCCCGCCACCTATAACCCCTTCAAACCTTGACCCTCCAACGCGGGGCAATTATTAAAATTAACCCCACGCCACATCTCACCGATAACTACTTCAAACTTTGGTGCGCCAACTTTGGGGCTCGAAGCTGATGACTGAACAAGGGAACTACAGAGGAACACCGTAATACGCCACTGCAATTGGATGACGAAGCTGCAGAATGGGAGGAGACGGAGGAACTAGCAACTCTGCGCGACAACCGCCGCCGAGGTCTGAACTCTGGTGCAGACCCGTACCAGACCACACACACAGCCTGCGGAAGGAAACGGAAGAGGTACAACGTCACTGTCAAGAGAAGTATCATCGCGGCTTTGGACCCCAGCATCTGACGAAGACAGCGAACAGTAGAGAACAAACCACTTATTATAGCATACAGGGCAAATTGTAGTGTGATAGTTAAAGTGTTTCAGTTAGGCCTAAATATATTTTGATAAAATTTGGTCGCGTAAATGTTTTTGAGAAGCCGCAAGGTAAAAAATATGGAGAATAATAATGTAGAAATACAAAATGAAGCCCCCTCTGAGGAGCTGACTAGCTTAGAGTCTAGACCAGAAGATATAGACACGAGCATGCATGATTCTAATGAAATAAGCATGGATAGGCAATGTAACGTCATTGGGTTTGTTCAGAAGGAAACACGTGTTAGGATAAGCAATATAGAAGCAGTACAGGTTAAACAGAGTAGTGTTGAAATATCTAGTCGTCAGGAGTCGAATAGCAACGGAAGTAGTTTTGATCTAGGACAACTAACATTAGTAATACAGCAATTAAGAGAAGACATTAAAAATCAAAGTAGGGCTCAGAGAGAAGAAACAAGGTCTCTCAGGGAGAAATTAAGCAATGTCATTGAAAATCAAAGTAGGGTCCAGAGAGAGGAATATAGGTCTCTCAGAGAGAATTTCAGAAAAGACTTGGAAAATCAAATTAGGGCTCAGAGAGAACAAAACAGGAAGGTGCAAGATGAGTTCATGAAGGAATTAAATAGCAGCCCGAAAGAATTAGGTAGAAAAGAAAATAGAGAAGAACTAGATGTAAAATCGACAAATGACCGAGGTGAATCTTGCTTAGAAGTAGAAATAAAATTAGATGTAAAGATGGGAGAATTTAAAAACGATAGGCAGGGAATAGAGTCAATGAAGTACGATAACGATAAATTGGAGGAAACGTGCGATGAAAGTAGAAATGGAATATAGGGAAAATCGCTATATGATCATAGAGAATCTATTGTAGATGTAGATTTCAAAAGAGGGGGTTATTCAGTGTATACAAACAGGTCAGGCTAGCCTCCTTGAGCAGTGCGACGAGACAAACAACAGACCAGTCAAGGGTCGAAAAGAATTAGGAGGGAAAGCTATTAGTGGCAATAAGGAACAAGAAAAAGCACCTGCCGATAGTCAGAGAAGGGAATGCATAGAAAATAGCCAGAATGAAATAACAGGTGAGAAGGCCCACAATCAAATTAGATTAGCGAACGAATTAAGTGATGATCAGGGAGAACTAGATGTTGAACCACACGGCTTGTTAGTATGCAGAAATAGCGAGCATAAATTAGAAACCGTGAGAGTAGACCCCGATGAAAGTAAATGCGAAAGTGTTGATAGGAAGAAACAAATGTGTTTGCAGATGCCTATCATGGATGCGAACCCAGGTTCTTTTGGGGTCGGGGCAGAAATCCTTCCCGACGAACGAACGCATGATAGCAACTTTGAGACACCATTCGATGGGCCCGAATTAGAAATGGAATTAAAATGTGCGTGTATTCGAAGGCAGGTCACGTGCGCGAAGGAAGTAGTGCACCAACAGGAGATATCGGGAATCAAACCGAGAGACCGCCATGGCAATTTAGCCATCGATTAGACTATCAGGGAGATATCCGCAGTAGAATGTGAAAAGAAATTGAGCGAGCTCTCAGATACTGTAAACTTCGATGTAAATTAAGTAAATGATGTAAATAGTAATGAAAAATGAACATAAGTAGTTAGAAAAAATTGATAATGTGTAAAAAGAAAGTAAATAAATTAAGTAGAATGAATGTATAACAGGTCACACTAGTAGTATTAAGAAAGTATTAATTAATTATAAGGAATCAGATAGGAAAAACAAATTACTGTGAATTAAAAAAGTCGAGAAAAAAATAATTGCGTCAGATCAAATAAAGGTCCATATAAAATGAATGCATAAGCAGCAGGAATAACAAGATATAGGGAATCGGATAGGAAAATGAATAAAGGTGGATCAAAAGAGTTAGGGAATAAATGACCAACTATCATCATGTTAAAGAAAATTTGAAATAAAATGAAAGCATATAGTAGAGATAAGATATCTTGGTCACGTTAAGGAAGGAACGAGACAGCGAAATAAGTGTAAAAGGGAGAAAATGGAGTAATGTGACGAGAAAAGATTTAATAATTATGATGATATTTTGAACATAAGGAGAAAATAATGGAGTAAAAGGAAAAAGATAGGATATAAATAATGATAATAAACGAAAACGACGAACAAAGTAGACAAAGGAAATGATGAATCCGTCGACAAATAGTTCTTCCCCTGCACCGTAATGATTGCGAATGTTACTTTATTGAATGACCCAAGATATCCAGTTTTTATTAGTAATGTTGTTAAAATCAGATGTAGAATGCTCTATAAGGCATGATGGAATATGTTCCCATATATATAATTGACTACTGATATAATAAAAAAAATCGTAAAATATAAAGTGTCCTACAAAATGTAATTTGATTGTAGATGAATTTAAAGAATTTAATTTAATTCCTGCTATGTTATGTGATATCTGACTAATTAGTAATTTGGTTAAATCAATTATAAAATTGTAATGTTATTTAAAGTCAATGATACATATTTTGATAAAAGGTAAAGTTAAGAACAGATTGCCAAGTATAATTTCATTAAATGTTATGTGGTCGTATGTCTAAATGGTGAGCTGAATAAAATCTAAGTACTGATTATAATCTTGGTAGATTTAGTATAAAATATATTTGTTATCATATTATGGTCGATATTCCATTTTGAAAGATTATTTTATTAAATTAGTTATAAAGGTAGACGAGGTATTATATGCATATATATGGTACAGTAACAGTAAGATAGGTAAAAGACAATATAATAACGGGGGTGGTCGGAAGCTACAAGAGCAAGGTCTCAGCGCCATGATGAAAACCAAGACCCCTGAGAAATGTGACGGATGATCAATTATAAACAATATTTTCTGTATATAGATTTGCCTTATTTGCCTAGTAAAATTTAGTTTTATGTGCCAATGTGATATGAAATTAAAGTATAAGGGATCAGATATGATGAAATAACGTCACGTGAGACCATGCAGTGCTAAAATTAAGTAATGCTCTACCCCTAACATAGCAGTGTGGTTAGATTGAGGTAATAGGGGAAACTAGGTTAATTATATTGTTGAGTGAGTAAATGTAGTATCGAGAATTGTTGTAGCAGTGGAATAAATTATAATGTTCAAAGATGAATACAGCACAGAGTATGAACGAGCTCGATAATTAGTGTTGTTAAAGTGGAAAATACAGAGGAGGTTAATATCATTGTAACAGGAAAATAAGCGTAGATTATACAGTGAGAATGAATCCCACAAAGGAAGTAAGTAAGCTGTAAATAACAATGTCAAGATGAGGCAAAAAAAAAAAAAACCCCACAAAAAACCAGAATTGTATTGTCTAAAGAAAAAGCAAACACGGTAACGTACATTATGTAAATTGAATATTTAAAAACAAAATTAGTCTAGAAGTATTATAAGATTTTGTATGTGTGTATGTAAATAAGTCTTTAGAAATAACGTTAATTGTATTTAGGATTAAGCATATTTTGTGATGTTTCAAATAGATATTAGTAGCGCCCTGTATGCTATATTTTTTGTGTAATGTGAAAAGTGGCCGCGCACATTTCAGCATTTCGGCTTCATGAGCTTGAAAGAAATTAATGAAGTCTGAGTTGAACGCAAGTGATGTGCACTACAGTGTGATGCTTGGTGAAGGCATTTTGAAAATCTCCTCAAGGAACATCTGGTCAAGACTCAATGCAAATTTGTATATCTATAATAAAAAAAATTGTAATTTCAGAATAGCCCGCCTGGACACACAGACTATGAATGACGTATGGGCACCTGTTATTGTGTTTCATGTATTACTATTAAGTGTAATATGTACTGCTTCGCCACAACTCGTTAGACCACAAAAGAAATGGTCGTTAGGCGGCAAAGTATCAATAATATTATAATGTGTTTATTGTGTATTTTAGCGCAACATGCGTATCACGGCTTTGGGGTCGTACATTCCGAGATGCTCTTTCCCCTGAGGAAAGAGATATCAGAATGTGGGGCATATGATACAGTATTTGGTACCCCATCAATCGCGAAAAATTGATTAGAATATATCTTTTATTTCAGTTAGCTTTAAGTGAAGGGTTCTGTTTGTAGGAATGTCTAGAAAAGCAGGAATTTTGCTCGGACAGCAGAGAGACCGTTTTAGCAGACAAAGGAGCAAATACCAACTATTGTTATTAGGAGGACGGGTGGTCGCCCCGGCCATGTATGCTGGAAAAGAACAACGCTAGGATACCGCTAAGACCGGTGATCTGTAGCGTTCAGTAAAACTTGAAATCAGACGCTGGACGAATCAACGAGTGGTTAAGCTCAAATAATCAAACTGGCCAATAATATGAGAGTGGCATGAAGTCACAGCCAACCTATGAGGATGTCTTTTTGCTCTTTTGGTCTTTTGGTCTGGTCGGTTGTATTCAGCGTCAGATGTCATAGGAATGCCCATGTTCTAGCGTCACTTCAGCTCGACATGTCTTCCGAGCGGTCTGCAATCACACTGCTAATCTAACATTACAGCTCCACGTGTCTGCCAGACGTCTCGTTACTGCGTTACGAGCAGAAACGCCATGGGATGCTCTCTTTGATAAATAAACGACGTCAACCTGCAGATAATGTTTCTCTGAACGATATAATACAGTAATTCCCTACACTCAACCCGGCACTACCAGGTCCCGAAAACCAGCTACATCCCTGAGATCGACGTGAAGAGTTATTGAGTGGTGAGCTGGGTCATGAACATCAAACTCCTTTCACCATTCTCCCCGCCACCTATAACCCCTTCAAACCTTGACCCTCCAACGTGGGGCAATTATTAAAATTAACCCCACGCCACATCCCACCGATAACTACTTCAATATGCATAAGTTTATGGTATGAAAACATTAGTAGAATGCTAAGTAAGAGTTTAGGACAGATAGAATGTGAAAGAAAGAAGCCAAAGCTACCACCGAAGTGTGGAAAAACTAAAAATGACAGGCACAAGTAATGCAACTTAACAGTTTAAGGGCTATGCAAGTTTAGTTCTGAGTAGTTCTTTCGTATAGGTATATCTACAGTAGGTATATCTGAAAAAGAAAATGCGTCGCATTACTATACTTTTACAATTTTGCAGATTATTTAAATATTAATATTTGCTTTTGTTCACAATATACTACCTCATATTAGCATCTAGAAATTACAGTATTGGGTTGCGTACATAAAAACTAAGCAAGTGCTTTTGCTAATATTTGTAGGAAAATCTAGAAAATGCCCCGTTTTTCATGTATAAGATTAAGTAGCAAATGTTTTTAATGTAGCAAAAGCTAAGCCAGTTTAAGCAAAAGAAAGCTATGACGCATGGAATTGCTGCGATTATTATGCGTAACAGCTAGGAATTGAAGCCTTTGTTAGCTTAGTAAGAGGTTTTTGTAAGTACAAATGGCTGTGTTTACGAATATCCAAAAAAGAAAGTCTACAAACCTAGGAAGAGTCCTGAAGAACGGGATGTCAACAGGTTCGATAAATTTAGCAGTGGTGCAGCAGTTCTTGCACCCCTCTTCCGACCAGGACACAGATATATGGTTTTATATAAATATTTAATTGTTAATAACGCCTCTATGCTATGTAATTTAGTTTGCAAAATAATTTGCAAAAAACTATTTGAAAGAACTATTTGTAAGGAATGCAACTCGGCACACCTGTCTTGCCTGAGCGACCTAACTCCCCCCACAAAACGAACAATGAAGTTGGTGCCCGCTCCTCAGGAAAAAAAAAAAGGGCTATTGTCTGCCTAGTTGCGGAGCGAAGGCTTGGTCCGTTAAATACCACGGAGATTCCGTAAGGAGACGTTGAACTTTACTGCCCAACTAAAAGTAGGGCCTTTTAAATAGCAAATACCATGAGTTCCTGCTAGACATTTTAAGAGTAGCGCTGAAAAGTGTGCTTAAGCTCGCCAATAAAAGTGAATATTTTGAAAACTCAGCTGCCGTGGGTTTGGGTAAGAATCCCCGCGTTGAGCTCAGAAAGCGACTCACCACGTTTAAATTAAATATAAAAGAAGGACATCCTCCGTATACAGCCATTTTCTCATGCTCTCTCAGAGTGGGGCAGTTCTCTTGCTCACCTGCACATACACGACGATGCTGGCCTGCGCGGCCACATCCGCATTGTTGACTCGACTATTGTCAGGGCGATTCGACATTCAGATGCAGGCAGACTCGCAATCATCCGTCACTTGGCAAACACTTAGTAAATCCTTCGTTCATTGAGGTGATGATGTTTCAGCACGCAGGCAAATGAACTGAGCAGTTTTCAACGATCAGTTTCGCTTCCATCGCCGATGCAGTTCGTGCGCCAGTAACGTGAGCTTCGTGGTCCAGATAGACACGCCTCGAGGAGCAAGACAGGAGCACCAATCAAATAAAACCATTTAGAAGTCTACAAATCCTTTCTGATTAATTCACAACTATTTCTCTCCAATCTTTCTACCGTGCAAGAACACGCACAAAACAGCAGAATCGGGCTCATCGATGATATTGGAAACACACAGTTTCAATAGTTAAACTATTATTTTGTGGAGGAAAATGATGAAACGCGGGTGGAGCTTTGAGTAGTCAGCAGAAAATGAGACTTTTTTTAAGGTACTTAAGAGATCCTGCTTTATGAGGCAGATAATAGCAGCGCCGAGACCGTACGTACTTGCAAACCTCATGCATTAGAGTTCATACGGACTGGTAAGATCGAACTCTGTCAGCACGGGCTTGCCCGTGGCCTCGTCATATGTCGCTTACCATTGTTTCGTACAAATTTCAAATTGGCAAAACATTTTGGTAATTTGCACGTGACAATAATGAAATAAATGCATATATGATGTTAAAAATAAATATTTATTTATTATTTATTGATATTTAAATGAATTAATTCCAATTATTTACTTAATATAAATGTACATGTAACAGAAATACAGACATATAAAATTTACATGTAGCATTTACGCTTAGAAGATCTGACTGGGACTATCAGAATCTTATTAACGTTTCCTTATTCCATAACGTAACATTATTTTTAAGTAGTTTTTTAAAATGTAATTAAAAACATATAAGATCTGAGGGGGAAAATATATGACCAAGGTAAGCAGTTATTATGTAATATTAGCATTTTCTTTTAATTTCGATTCTTCTTAATAATTATGAGATAGGGTGTTTATAAGCAGTAATCAAACATTGCATATATAGAAATAATAATAATAATAATAATAATAATAATAATAATAATAATAATACCAATTTAAATGTAGAATATACCTTTTTATGAACAATTTTAACTACATAACAATAATTGTATGGGATTAATTGAAATATAAACATTATAATGCAAATAAAATTTCATATGCTACAGCAAGTGCCTGTGAATGAGAAGGTATAGGTTTGGAAGCTCAAGTTTGGCCCTTGCACTTTTAAAGTGTTACTTTGAATAATTATTGTTTAATTAATTTCGTTTTAGCTCCTAATAAGTACATGTTATCCCAAAATTGCCTTTTTCTCAAATTATTTTTAATTCAAAATATACAAAGCCTTCATAGGGTTCATAGTCTTGGGAACAGATTTAGGAATACGGGAAGACGAAAGTAAAATGCCATGTTCTTACAGAGGAAAAACTGAATGACATCGGAGAAATTTAAAACGAAGTCTTTCTGTGAGAAAGCTTGCACATGAATCAGGAATTTCGTAAAACTCGGCTTGGATTGTCACTAAACTTTTAAAATTAAAACCTTATAAGATAACTGTAGTTCAGGAATTGCAAACACGATAATGAGAGTACTGTTAATTTCTTCATTTGGGTATTACATAATGTTATGAAACTCTATTGACCCGCATTTATTATTATTATTATTATTATTATTATTATTATTATTATTATTATTATTATTTTTTCTGTTTGTTTTATCAGGTATTTTATTATTATTGTTATCTTTATTTATATTTGTTTGAAGGATTTATTATATTATAAACGATGTTATTATTGTTTTTACTATTATTGTTATTATTATTATTATTATTATTATTATTATTATTATTATTATTATTTCTATTTTTTCACGAACGAAGCATAGTTTTATTTATATGGTAATGTAACGACACAAAATAATAGATAATGAAGCGCAAAAAATCTCAATATTGTACATGAAATGTACACTGTGACCAAAAAATACGTAATTGGTATGGTGTGGTATTCTGTGAATACTTACAGAAATTTAAGCACTTGATTCTAATGGACTATGAATATCCTGCTCTGCCGGCAAACAGCGGGTTTTCCGGTGAACAATTTAATTTGCTGCTGTGAATATAACTATTACTTAGGTAGCCAAGGACAACGAAATTGACCCGTTTAGGTGCTAGTAGTAGAAAAAAGTAAACAAATTTAACTACTTCAATAGGACAGTTGCAAAGATCTATGAAGATCAAAATTAAGAAAAATATTTAACGAACCATGGCAGTTCGTGCAGCTGAGACATGAACACTAATAAAACGAGACACAAAGCTGTAGAGGCCGAGTTGAAAGTTTTTTTATTACTTTATTAGAAAACGTTATGATGCAATAACAGTTAAAATATTGAAATTGTTACCCATATAAGAAATACAAGGGGAGATATGAAAAACCTCGTAGAAAGAATGGATAAAGAGAGAATTCCAAACATCTTAGAAAAGAGAAAAATGTCAGAAAAGATCTCAGGTGAAATGTGACATATTTATGAATGATGAACTAGTTCTTATTGTGAAAGTGGTGGTTGTTAACGTTAATACTCAGTCTCTGTTGTGATTTAACTTGTAGCGATTGATCCTATTCTTATAAAACATAAATTCTTATCTGTTTATCATTTACATTGCTCTTTATCCTCTAGGTAATAGCAGTACCCGTCCATACCCTGGTTTCCTAGCTCCTAACCACTTGGTTGTATGTATGTAAAAAACTATTTCTCTCCCACTTTTCCTAAAAACTCAATTTTCACTCTCTTATTAGTTAACATTTTTAATACCACTATGTCTTCCTGTGATTTATTTCACTTGTTGTCTCAATTTTTCTCAGGCCAGCATTTAGCCTTTTTACTATTTTACAACAAAGAAACACTGTCCTTTCTCTACACACTCAGCATACAAACGCCATCTAGCGGGTGCATGGCGAACTAATATCAGTCCATTGTCCTATGAATGAACATGCCCATAGTCTGCGTGATATTTGTAAAACGCTGCTATTGTAAATCATTTCCGAACACCCCTTCTAAAAAGAAAGATTAAAAACTCGTTTATTTCACCACAATTTTGAGAAAATTTAAAACAGTCATATGAAATTTCTTTCAAAATGTGTAAAACATGATCAGTTACATGAGGAACTTTTTTTTATCTTGAAGATAGAGTAAATGACATGTTGAAGAGCCAATGCGAAGTACCTACAACCATATGTTCCTACTGCTTTGAACATCAACGTTTAATTAATAAAACTGAGTTCGGGACGGAGTTCTTGTGCTTGATGAGGCGACAAATCACTGAGTAATTCCGCTTGTTTAATTAACTTTATTGAACTACGGGGCTGAAGTTAAGCCGCTCCGTAAAACAACTGATTATCGAATGGGGCTGTTTGCTTTTAATTATCGGTCAGAGCACAAACTACGGGAAGTACGAGAAGGTGCAGTTTCAATGCAAGCGAGGACTCGCTACAGCCTGGGAGAGAAAACTATCGAGTTTTTATTTCATAGAAAAGCAGCACAGTAAACAAAGCATCCTGTTACAGTTACATAGTAAAACACTGACACACTTCACTATAGTCGTTTCATTTTCGCTAGTCCACTCAAGGCAATTTTACCACGTTTAGCAATCGTTTCCCCCCACTCCACTCAGTTCCCCTCTGGCAGTAGCGGTAGTATTGTTGTGATAATACTTGTATTTCTGTTGAATGAACAGTGCATGTTTCTAATGCAAATGACTTCAAATATGAGTGTATTAGACGACAGAGGATACTTGTATAATTTCTTTAAACCGTTAGAAAACTGCCAAGAGAAGATAGTGTCTGTCTTTTTTTAGAGGTGCACAGAGAATCAGTTGCACAAATGGGTCAGGTATTCAACAAAACTGTTCAACATAAACATGACGGATGACGATACAGAACAGCCTTCTTTTTCCTCTCCAAGGAAATTACAGAGGGTGCCAAAAATGTATACATATTTCAAGCAAAGAAAAAATACTCTTTAACGTAACAAAACTGAATTCGCACAAACAGAAAATGATGAGCACTAATCATCTTAGACTTGTATGGATCTCTTAATAAGTGAGGTTGCTTTAAGGATATAATGACTAGGATTAGTTACAAAGTTGCTCAAAATGCCCACTATTGGCATCGATACACTTCTGAGTACGCTGAATTACTGATTGAGCAAATTTTGCGAAAGTGTCCTCAACGACTGCATAATATGCCGTTTCAATTTCTTCCCGAAGTGCTGCGTGTGTTGGTTTTCTACGGTATACAACATCCTTAAGAGTTTCCCATTGGTAGAAATTCAAAGGAGTTAGATCCGGAGAACGCGGTGGTAACTCCAGTGGACCTCTTCGTCCTATCCAAAGGTCTTGGATCCATTGCGCGGGGCTTGTTGCTGTGCGAAGTCTCCCTTGTGAACATCGCATACGGTACCATGAGTCTCCAATTTGTCTCGAATGCGTGCAATTGTTACTCGGTTAGCGGTTCTGTTCTGTGCACACGTCTCCATTGCCTTTGAGCTTCAATAACATTCTCGGTTTTCCAAAACCACTTCAAAATTGCTTTCCGCTGTTCAAACGATAACCTTGACTCCATTTCTTGTAGCAACGCTAGCATAACGTAATGTGAGTTACATCTGTTTACAGAACATCATACGATAATCCTCACTTCATTTGTTCATTGTTGATGTCCGTGTCACGTAGCAACGGTATCATAAGGTATGTGAGTCACATAAGTTTACAGAACGTCATACGATAATCCTCACTTCATTTGTTTATTGTTAATTTCCGTGTCACGTAGCAACGCTATCACATTTGCTTACAGAACATTATACTACACCTTACTGTTGTTTTTTTGTCCAACTTTGAAATATATTAAACAGTTATCTATTGTGAAAGGATGTATACATTTTTTGGCACCCTCTGTATAATGCAAGAAAAACCAATAACAGACTTGGACGATTTCAAGAAGGATATCATTCGACATTGGGTGCAAGATTTTTATGATCGTGGCGAATATCCCACTCTTAAAAGGCTTAAGGGGGTGCTAAAGGAGAAAGCAGGTTATTCTGGTGGCGAACTTCTCTATATAAAACACTGAGGTATTTGAGATTTAAGTACCGGAAATGTAAGGGCGGTAGATTTTTATAGAAAGGAAGAATATCGCTGCAAATGGTTTTGTGTTTAAGTACTTGAACTTAAAGATCATCCTCGTCCTATACTCTACATAACAGAGAGATGGATAAACAAAAGTCTCAGCAGATTATTTATTTGACAGGATTATAAAGGAAATGAGGATCTCAAACTCATTTAATTATTTATTTACTTTATAAATATTTTAACACGAAATAATTATATCTGAACTTTGTAACTCTGGTCTCAAGCAGTGAGGAAGGAAGCAGCAGCGCTCCTTCAGGAGGAGGAACAGTAGAAAGAGACGGACATATAGAGCGAAAGTGAAGATTTTCATACGTGACCTTTGACTGGGCTGGCCAGGGTGAAACCACTAGGCATATTTACTGTAGTGAAAGGGTGTTGTTTCTCTTGATGTTCAATGTTAGGTTACTGACAATAGAAAAAAAAATATAGCATGCCCAAGAAGATACTTTAATTTCAACATTTCCATGAGTATCCGCAATTTTAAGAGTCAAAGAAAACTGCAAAAAGAAGGCAACAGATTAGCGGCCCAGCTGTGAAACAACCCACCATCGATTGTTTTCCGAGTCAGAGCAATGGATACCTACATACAAGTAGTTCAAATGTTAACAATACATTTAATGTAACAAAGCTGCATCTTACTGTCTGTAGTTGAAAATATATCCCAACAGACTGCACAATACACTACACTGAAATATAAACACTTTATCATTCCATTACAAAATAAGATCTAAAATACAATAATGCTGTTTTCTTTCTAGAGTTGCTTCTCTACATTCTGATCTCAATATACACAACTCCAGGTTATTAGTTTGGTGACCATATTTATTGCTGTATTATCCTGCCCTTTTTAATACTTACCTAATCTATTGTGCTTCTAAGATTACGTTTCCCTCTATCTTCCTCTTAATCATTCTTATCCATTTCTCTCTAATTTTGTCCAAATAGTTCCCTATCATTTTTATATTTTTCTCCCCTTTTACAGTTAATTTTTTCGAATTAATATTTCCCCGTCTTCCATTTTGGTTGCCAAGCTTTTTCTCTCCATAACTTTGTTTGCTTACAGTATAATAATAAAAAATGAAAATCCGTATTGGTTTCTCCACATATTGAACAATTTTCAACAACTTTATATCTTACGACTTTTAAATTTATAACTCCAGTTTTAGCCCATGGAAAATCTTCCTGACCTTTTTTTTTTTTTTTTTTCAAATTGTCCCTTAATGTTTCCCTACCCCACACTATTTTTATTTCCCTATAAAGTAGCAATGAACTATTTTCTCTCATACTACCAAATATTTATATCGTTCAATATCAGGTGTATTCTTCCCAGAATCATCTGTTTTGATATTCTCTATTTATCCATAAAAAGCTTACCCAGTAATGCTATACAAGTGCCAGACGTGGCCGGTTACAAAAAAAAAAAAAACAAAAAAAAACATATGAATGCACTATAAATAAGCCAAAGGAAAATGGAACGCAGGATATTAGGAATAACAATAAAGGGGAAATTTTCCAACGAAGCGCTAGCCCAAATAACATCAACAACAGACATCGCAGAAAGAGCCGCCAAACGGAAGTGAAATCAGGAGGCCACTTAGCGAGGATGCAGGACGACAAATGAACGCATAAGACCACCATGTGGGACACGCGCTTAGGGAAACGTCACAAAGGCAGGCCAAGACGGAGATGAGAAGACATCTATGCGGCATAGGCAGGTTAACAATGGTCCAGAATAGCAAGAAGCAGGAATACATGAAACTCATCGCATGTCAACTTCGAAACATGACAAATCTGATGAACAAAAGTGTAGCATACAGGGTAATACTACTCGACACACATTTATTGTAAATTAGCTCATTGCATTACCGAATAAGAGCTACTCTCCTATAGGAGACCTTTGCTCTTCTTAAGGCTTATTATATTCCCCTACCTATCTGATGCAATGCATTTTGAGGTACAATGATCTTTTCCATTTTCATTTCTCTTGGCTACTGAAACATTTTTAATACTATCACTATGTTACAATGGTGCAATTATATATATATATATATATATATATATATATATATATATAAAATAAAAATAAAATAAAGTAACACTATTAACAATGTAACAAATTAACAGTAATTATAAAAGTAGAAAAGGGTAAAACACTAAGAGAAGGAGGAGGAAGGAATAACTTTAAACAAGTGAGGAGGCAATATAGATCGGAAGAGGCACACACCCGGGAAGGGGGTACGAGGATTGATTGATTTATTTATGGACGCTCTTTAGCATCTCAGGTCATCAGCGTTTCACGCCCTGAGTTGAATGTCCCATTCAACTCAGGGCGTGAAACGGCCGACAAATTTTGCTCAGAGGCCTCTCTTTCAAGCTTGAGGTTCTTTTTCGTGCCGTAAATGACGACACGGGACCCACGGCTTTACTTCCCTTCCGAAGGAAGCCATACTTAGGATTTTTACGCCCGAAAAAATCCATCGCTCATGGCCGGGTTCGAACCCGCGATCTTGGGTTTAGAAGATAAGTATGGTAACCACTACACCACCAGGATCGACGGGGTACGAGGAACAGGTGCACAAATATACATACATAATTCTTGTAAAAAGTTTATCTTAGTGGAATGCCCACCTAATGGCATTTATTATATTTATATTAATTATTTGCGTAGTATAATATAGGAGTACACAATACTCTGTTACAGACCATGTTTATTACAGAAGTCATGCCACCACTAGTTAATATATTTTAATTAGTGAAAATAACAGAAAATCAAGGGATTAGTGGCAAAAGTGAAAGGAGATCTGAAAATGCACATTATACCGAGGCCGCGTTTCACTTTGCAATCGGAATTTTATTTTGCAGACCTGGACACTTATCAGGATTATCATGTCGCGCTATAGCCCACAATTTTGCTTCTTTCGTTATTTACTAATAATAAATAGTATGACACATAATTCAGTAGTTCGAAGTACCTACCTTCCACTATGAGACATGTTTGAATCCTTCTGAAAATGTGGGACACTCTTTGCAATTCATCCTCCGGAGAATTGTAAACTGCCTCTCAAATATTTTATTTCAGCGCCTCCAGGGTTTTATTTCAGGTACAACAGTAACTAAATATGGATCAAGATACAGCAGCTGAATAGATTTATACGCACTGACGACATATACACCAACTTGCTGGGTTAATCGTGCTAAAGACTTTCTAGGAGAAGTCCCTAATCGACAGTCTGTTTCATCAAGCTTCTGCAATGTTAAAACCCGGATTTTAGTCTCAGCTAGTCAACAAAAAACGCGTTTTGTGTTCGAACTTTGTTCACCCATGTGAAAAAAGCACTTCCTAATAGAAACTTAGCACGAACTCTCTTCTTCTGTATACTTGTGATTTTGTACATAACAATCTTAAATAAATATTCTCTCTTCTAGCATATATCTTACCCTGGGCGTACTCCACATTACATAAACACACAATGGCGATCTTCTTTCTTCGAAGTGGTAAATCAATTCACTATTAAACCGCTAAATACAACTGATCTCAGCATTACCAGACGTATACCAGGTACATGGGCTTTACGGAGCACGGTGGGCATGATAATGCTTTAAGAATTAGTAACTCAGCAAAGTATTTTCCCTTACATGCACTGGTGAAGGGGATGAGGGAAGGTTGTCATGATATTCAGGATTGGTGATAAGTAACTCCCTATTGTAATATGCGTGCAACTTTTGCATGTATTGCTATTTTTATGTGACTTAATACATGCTTTCTTTACAGTAGAACGTGATCTGTAATGGCACGTTGCATCACAATGCTAGAGAAAGCTCAGGTAGCCGCCAGACATGATGTCTGGCATTTCCTCATGCAGGTGCAAAAGTGGCGTTGGGCAGTGCATGGGCCTCGACAACAATGAAGAATTGCCCTGGAAAACTGATGAACACAGGATATGTGGGGGATACTCGAATAAGTGGTCGTCCCTCGACATCGAGACCAGAGGAAAACGTGCAAATGATGCAGTATATGTTCACCAGCAGTCCCCAAAGGTCAACACGACAAGTTTCTAGTGAAAATGATCTTTTCCTACATAAAATCAAAAAAATATTCTGAAAAAGCATTGTATTTTCGTCCGTGGAAGTCACATTACTGCCAAGAGCTATCGCCCGAAGATTTTGACCTGCTTGGTTGGTAAAAGACTGGGCCGAATTGTTCAGAAACATCATTTGGAGTGATGAAGCCATTTTTCATGTCGGAGAGTTTGTTAACCGCCACAAGTGTCACTACTGGGCACAGTAGGACCTGGAGGTCACAACTGAACAGTCTCAAAGCCGTCCCAAGTTCATGCTGAGGTGTAGCATAACATTCAACAAAGTTGTGGTTCCGTTCATTCTTCGAGACATCATGAACGCAGAATGGTACCGAGCCACACTGAAAAATGAAGTTTGGCCAATTGTATTCAACGGGGATAACATTATTTCATGCAAGATAGTGTCCCATCTCATTCAGCGTTCGTGAACTGACTTGACCAACGTTTTCCAGGACGTTGGTTGGGTCACTGTGGTCCGCAAAAGTGGCCAGCACGCGAAGGAAGAAGTGTACCGCACCAAACCAAAAACTTTGGATAAACTGAAGGATCGACGTGTCCTCACTAGCATACCGCAGGAGTATCTGCTCAAGTAAGTCGAAAATATCCCAAATAGGTTACAAATACTGGTGCAAAATGCCGATGCATAGGTAGAGTTTTAAGTCTCACTGCATAGCATTTCTACCATGTTCAACTTCAAAACAAAAATCCTTTCACTAAAATAGACCAATTATTAAGAAGGTTATAAGCATATTTCAATAGGGAGTTACTCTCACCCCCCCTGTAGTTCCATGTGTAACATACATACGTCCTAAAGAAATGCAACTGAAACGGTTGACGTTATTAACACACTGAGCAAATTGAATTGCCTGCGTCAATAGAACGCTTATGACCTGAGATGTCAAAGAGCACCCGTAAATAAATAATATCAAGTAAGCTTTAGCTCAAAATTTTAGCATTTATTTTCATCATCTGTGTATGCTCTAATGAATATTCAACATATTTAGGCAAAAATGGAATAAAACAATTACATGTCGTCCCAATGAACATGTAGGCTAGAGCATGGATTTATCACAACTGCAAGCCGGTTCAACCCTATTCAATTCAGAGAATAAATTAAGAGCTTCTTTAGAAAAATGTCCTTAAAATTGTTTGACTAAGTTTATAGTGTTTCATAACTTACATTTTGCTACTTTTCAAACAACTTTCGTACTTAATGTGCCATAGCACAAAAAAAAAAAAAATATGAGGAAGAAGAATTCAGAGCAGGACATCTAGGTAATATTTTCTCTGAAGACTATGCAAGGACAATAGCCATTTCTTTTTCTGTTAATGAGATTTAATAACAAGAAAAAGTGAAAAAATGAAAAGTAAAAACAAACCAAGTAAATACATTCAGCAAAAGACAATAATGAAGGAGTAGAAGAAAATATATATATAGTGCTCACTTCTGATAACATTGCTCTTGTGGTTATGGAAGACCGGTGGCTCAAAGATACAGAAATAGCATTAAGATAGCCCTTTCTGAAACAACAGTCCTTCGAATTAATCATGAACATTTAATCATGAATAATGTTAGTGCAAGACGGGTGCCTAGACTTTTTCCCTCAGTCCAAAAGCAGCAACGAGTTTCTGTTGTCAGGCATTTTTGAGCTCTGCCATGGCTACGAGAGAGAAGTTCTGTAAACCATTCATTGTTACAGGAGATGAAACTATGGTCCTCTACTATGATCCCTTATTCAAAAGAGAATCAATGGAGTGGCGTAAACCTGACGAAGCACCGCCTCTAAAGGCCAAGCTCACTCAGTCAACCAAGAAGTTCATTGAGATTGTGAAGGAACACTATTCATTGACTTCAAGGAGAGAAATACCACAGTAAATGGGGAGTAATATGATAGCCTACTGCACAGACTACGTGCTTCCATCAAAGATAAAAGGCGAGAAAAGCTGAGTGGTGGTGTGCACCTTCTTCACGACAACGCGCTTGTGCACACTGCTCTTGTTACAATGGAAACTGTGAAGAAACGTGACTTCAAGGAGATCGACCATTCACCCTACAGACCAAATCTAGCTCACAGTGCCTATTTCCTCTTCTTTAAACTCAAGAAAGACCTTCAAGGAAGGAAATTTAAGAGTAACGTAGAAGGTGAGGGATGCTGTTTATGCCATTTTGCAGAGAAGGCTTCTGACTTCTTTGGGGGAGGGAGGGGGAGGGAAATTGAAATGGTAATTCAAATATCTGAGAAGTGTATTGTAATAAAGGATAATTATATTGAAAAGTGAAATATAATATTTGTCTTTGTCATACCTAGAAACAGGTTAGGCCGGAAACTTATGGGTCTACCCTCGTATCTCCAGTGCACACGCCTCTGAGACCTCATTAGTAAAAAGGGCGTTTTAAGCACTATTAAAAACTGCTAGAGAGAGTAGACCATTAACAAGAGAAATATGGAGAAATGTTGCATAATAACTAAAATAAATTACATACAGAGTTTATTTATTAATAATTATATTAATATAAACGTTATGGTGAATTGTGAAGACATTGAAAAGTTGCCAGTTTTACCATCGTGACTCGTTTGTTACTGATGTGAAGCATGTCTGTTTCATCTTTTTCCTCTTTCAGCACACTGGCAAAGCTTCATTTCGTTTTTTAGTCTATAAAAGTCTCCCTAGTTCTGTTTTATTCTATTGCTCTTGTATCTTCCATTACATTCTCTATTTTCTTCTTCCTTAAGATTCACTCTTGGAGTAATTTATCATTCCTTTAATCTACTCGTGACAGCATTGTTTGTTAAACTTTCTCAGAAATCTTCTTTAATGATTTTTCTGTGTAACGATTCTATTTGCAAGCATGTTTATTTAAGGAATAGTTGCAGAAGCTCATCCATTAATAATGTCATTGTGTACTTGACTTTAGTCCTCATTCAAACAAGTTTTAAAAAAAGTTCAAAAGTTAGAAATAAATCAATACTCTGAATATAAAACTGTGACTCAGATTTATGCTAACATGCTTTATTTCTTTTTCCTGTACTTTAAATAAGTTGCTACTTAATTCTGATTTGTTAATTATTCTCATGCACTACTAACTTTTTACAACTTTCAATATTTTATTCACCCAAGAACTCTAAAAGGAACTAATGCTAATGAAAATTTAAACTCTTGATTTTCTATTCTTTTGATGTTCAACTTTTAGCCAGTGATTTTGCTACATAAAGATATCAGTTTTAAGTTCATTATCGTATTATTCTTGTTTCTAATGGTGTATTTTAAGACAGATAAAAGTAATAAAGTGTGTAAGAGTTGTCAATTGGGAAAAATATTAATTAGTAAATTTTAATATATTAGCTATGGTATATCTTTTGCTTATAAAGCCTGTCTTCTTACTGCGGCGTTCGCAGGAAGCAATCAACCCCAAAGTTTAACTCCTTTTGCTATTCGTGTACTTCATATATTTAAGAGCCCAAATAAAACATCTTCTAATGGCATTTATTTAACAAATAATAAAATTTAAAAAATACAGGTAATGAGTAATCAGGAGCTGTAAATTATAGTAGATTAAGAGAAACATGTGCAAAAACAGTTTTTAGATAGCAAACTAAAATTAAAAAGAACCAATAAAAGAG
The DNA here is from genome assembly GCA_030762175.1 of Metallyticus violacea. Lineage (NCBI taxonomy): Eukaryota > Metazoa > Arthropoda > Insecta > Mantodea > Metallyticidae > Metallyticus > Metallyticus violacea. The sequence goes on along the minus strand of CM060841.1, from coordinate 45,709,169 downwards.
AGCTTCGGCCTGTATTGACTAAAATATTAGGAAAAAAATAAATGAATACTAAAATAAAGCAAAATTAAACGCTAAAATTAGATATATTTACAGTAGTTAAGCCAAATTTATAAAAATAAAAGGATCTTTAAAAATCAAAATATAGTGAGGCCAATTTCTTGCAAGTGCAATCTAGATAAGCTAATGATACAGTACACAAAATGTGTTTAGATAAAATGAATAAGAAGAATTACTAGAATAGAGGGAAATAAAACTCAAAAAATGCATGTTTAAATTCAGAGAAAATCCAATAGCTGATCTTGCAGCATAGCTTTATTAGCACTTTAAACAAAACAATAATAGGGAGCAAAAAGGGGACGCAAAGAACAGTAAATTCACTACAACATAAATAAATACTCAAATATAAACACAAAAGCAAATAAAAGAATAAAATTACATGGAAAAAGTAAGAAAATAACAGACATCTACCGAAAAGGTTGCTGCAAAAGTACGAGTAACTAAAATGAACAGGAAGGTAGGAAGAAGCAAACGCGTGAGATTCGCATTCAGGAGATCAATTTCCGTTAGGTTGGCCAACCTGACCTTGATTTTTTCGGCAAATGCTGGGATAAATGTTCACATTGTACGAATTTACCGCTTTCTCATTTATTTTAGTTGGCTATGCTACAGTGTTGAAAGTGTCAGAGCGCGATGGGCTGGCGCGGTGTAACGGTGACTTGCACTTTGAAAATCTATCTTTCTCGGTGTCTGGAATGAGGGTCCCAAACAACTCAGGGGCATTGAGGTGTTCTATCTGGAAACATGTTAAGAACCCCATCTGCGTAAGCACTGTCATCTCCCGTAGATTCTGGTCGCCCTCACTACATCCCTTCCTCCTGGAGGAACCCCATTTGGGGTGTAGGCACAAAGAGCCAGTCGTGAGCAAAACCCAAGTACTGAAAGTATTCGCCTCTGCCCCACGCCATCCATCCATCCATCCATCCATCCATCCATCCATGCATCCATGCATCCATCCATCCATCCATCCATGCATCCATCCATGCATCCATCCATCCATCCACCCATCCATCCATATAACGGATAAAATTGGATAGAAAAATTAGAAATTAACAAATAATGGTCAACAGAAGCAAAGAAAACACAGTACAACAAGCTTGGTCAACATAAAGGCAATAAATAAATAATAAAACATTGAGGATATGATTAGCTAACTGTGTGACGATGTATATAAAATAATAAAAAGCACAAAAAGTATTTGAAAGTTAACAAATGAAAAGGGAGAAATTAAAGAAACAAAATAAATAATACTATTGCTTGGGGCGTACGAATATGATTGATACTGCCCCCGCAACTGTGGACAGGTAATAGTTTGAAACGTAAGTTGGAGTATGCGTCAAGATAGACTGTTTCCAAAAATTAGTGTTCCTTCGTTCCAGATATAGACTATTGGCTGCGGCGTGCTATTGAGCTCGTGGACAACAAACACACAGCATGGAAACAGTCATGGGAAAGGGTGGACAGTGTGGTTTGACACAAGCAGCACCAAGTCGCAGATCGGTGCCTCGTTGGATATCATCTCAAAGACGGCAGGGACTGTGCCGAAAAATCCAGAAGCGCTCGGCGTCCTGCAACAGCAAGTGAAGGTAACACCCAACTCGAGTATGATTCAATAATGGAGAACACGCGAATCCTTTCTGATGAACTATAGAACGCGAGGAATCCTTCACATCATCATCCATGAGGACATGAACAAGAGAAAGGTGTGTGCACAATGGGTGACTCATTCCAGAAACAGAGGCCTGTGGAGACATGTCAACGTTTGGTGGAACTGTACAGCGCGGATGGGGCGGATTTCTTCGAGCGTCTGGTCACCGTCCTTCAAGCAGATGTCCACCAGTGGGTCGGGATACCCCCAAAGAATGGTTTAATACGGAAACTGTCAGAACGTTGGCAAAGGTGCATAGACATTGGAGAGGAATATACCTCATTATCTGTATTCCTTGTCTTGCAATAAATTCCTAGTGAGGAAAATATATCTTAGTGGCATTTTTGAACGAGATATTACGAGAGAAATCGAGATCAGTCAAAGACAGCTTGGGAAAACTAAAATAGGAAAATACGATCACCAAGAACGATTATAAGGAGACATAAATATTTTCCACACGCTACCCCAGCCTTTCAACTTGAGGTTTTCTCTGCTATTATTTCAGAAGCAACAGTCAAATATACTGTAACAAACTTTATAATTGTGCTATAAACTCATTGTTGACACTTGCTGAATATGTACAGCACTTTAACATGAATAACTTGAATTTTACCTTATTACTAACCAAATGAAGTTGAGTTTACCAAGCGTGGTAATGAAAACTATCAACAGAAAATGTATTGACATAATATATTCAATTTAAATGTAGAATGCATCCCGAGCAAAAATACGCGAACACAGCACAATGCTAAAGAAGTTTGAACTATACGATTTAGTTATTTTTTTCACTATTTGAACATGTGTTGATTAAATAAACAGGGAGTGAGAAGGGTAGCTTGCTCTTCTTCAATGAAACTTCTCAAAAAAGAATAACAAAAATCTACACTATGTTAGTCCGAAAAGAGAAGACATAACTGCGTGGGTCCAGCCATCGCTCTATGTAGCGAAATCTCCTCAACCTAAATGGAACCTAATCTAATGTTATCAGCTGTTACTAATGGCAAGGTACATTTAGTAAAAATCACAATGAGCACCACCAACATTTACACTAATACCTCGCCACCTCTAGTCACAAACAATTAAATAATCATAGTTTAATTGTAATTAGCTTCACAAGTTTTGCCTTGTAATATCTTGACGCTCATCTCAGATATAGAAAACGTTTTCCTATGGTTCCCAATTCTATCATTACATATCACACGTTATGAAACGTTAATAGGTATCTATATTGAGAAAACTAAAAAGGAATTAACACACTACTTAACGACTCGACCCCGGCTGAACAAGTTGAAATTCCGGCAATGAAAAATTATCTAGCTGGCTGTTTTTGGTTAGTCAGGCTCCCATAGACTCTTCACTTGTCAGTTCCTTTCATTGAAAATAATTTTTGAAGTCTAAAAATGAATTAGCATCCACATTATTTTTATAGTATTCATACAATATAGATCATAAACACAACATCATAGAGAAAACATATCTACCAGATTATCAAATACAATTATTTTAAAATATAAAATATCTTGCTCCCATACATTCAATTGCTCGAATGTTTTTGCAACGTAGGAAATATTTATGTACAATACCTGGAAACTTGGTTTTTCAAGGTCATAAACTGTAAGTCGTTTTTACTGCAATGACTGAATTCTGCTACTGTATTATTGAAATAGTCTTTCATAATATACATTTTCTTGGGCCATAGAATTCACTAAAAATGTAAATTTTGTCATTTCATATAATAAGACAATTTATGAACACGCTGTATATAAAATTATTGTTGCAAAGTAATAGTTTTGTATCTTTATATATTTTTACTGTTTTCAATAAAAGTTGATTTTAGGTGTTCGTTTAGTTTGAAAAGTGTTCTTTGTATACATGCATCTGTGAGATTACCCTAAAGCGAAGCCCACTAAGGTAATTGTTATTTAGTTTTCTGTCCTTCTCTACACTTTACAAATTTCAATCAGAGCTTGTAGGGTGTCGTCGGACTTGCTGAAACAACTATCATTGATCGCCCTGGAGTGATTTCACAGCTCCACAAGACAAACTCTTTTTAATTCCGCGCCTCACATGGGAGCACTGAGCCTCTGTTGCCATGGAAACGTCGCAGTGACGAATGACGAGCGATCCAGAGAGAATAGCCACCGTTTGTATTTGGGTGCGAATACACAAAAAGCAACGGCCAGGCAAGCTGTGGCTCCCAACAAATGGATGCCACAGTCATAATGCAACTTCTGCCAACAAAGCATTAGAGAAGGTGAGAGCAAGGCTTTCAAACTCCCTCTTTCGACTTTTGGGACGTGCACGGCACAAAATACGTAAAAGGGGCAGGTGCACAATCTGCCAAACGTGTTTAAGGAATACTCCGACACACAGGAAGCTCATGTGTTTAAGGAATTAGAATTTATATTGCTTAAACAACATGAAATTGAAAATAAAGATATATAACATATTAAGTTTATTGCACCTATTTTACTTATTAAGAAATTTCCGCGAATGGGTGTGAAGATTATCTTAGCCGAAGTTTACAGAATATTATAAATAACTTCTAAAACAATGCGCTACTGCTGGGAGCTGGAGAGATGACTAACGACATATGCGGGGAGAGGGCTTTATCCGCCAAGTAAAGCATTACGCATTGTATGTGTATTATCATCTATTGAAATATTTAAGAGTCGGTTCATCTCTTTGAGTTAACAAAAACAGAATATTAATAGTGAACAGTTGGACCTTATCAACACATTCCTCTGATTAGCCATCTCTCTAGCTCGCAGCAGCTATGCCTCTGTGAAAATATACAGAGTCTGTCTTTGCCACATTCAGTAGCACAGGGTGTCCCACATAAAACCGGTACGCCTCATTGCGTTCATAAATAGATGTTGGTCTCAATGCAATAAACGACAACAGGACGATACATACACAACTGACAAGAACATCATAAGCAGATGGAAGAAACAAGGATCCCAAAAAAGCCCTTAGCATAATCCTATAGAGAAAAGATACAAAGGACGACAATTTAAAACACACATCTGAAGATAGAGTCTTTCAAACATAGAAACTGAGCAGTAGCGAATAGCGTAGCAAGTGGAGGAGCTTGGAATTCGTGTGATGTGCGGTGCATGTGTTGTCTTGAATTTCGCACACCTCGAAAGCAGGACCAGTCAATCTATGCTCTTTTCTCTTATTTTTTACTAATATCAGGAAGTGCCATATTGCAGTTGAATAATCAAATCAGAACTGTGTAATGCACGTACGTAACGAAGTCGAATGTAACAGCTAGCGATTAGTGACGTAACGTGAAAATGGAAACCCCTTCCTTCACCGCTCTAAGGCAAGCAAGCTTGGCTCGTATCTGGCCCGTTTGAGACGTATGATGATTGATAAAATGGCAATGAGACTAGAACAGGCCAACAGACCTAACCCTTGGAAGACAGCCGACCTGTCGCGCGACCCCTTGCTACCACCGTCATCCCTTTCCCTGAACTTATTTAACGTGAAGCATAACCTATAACTTCTTCTGAAACTGCCATTCAACTTGTCATTTCCTCTGCAATAATGAACCGATAAGCCATCAGGCCTGGAAATTCTATAAGAGCTTATATAATATAGGCTCAAATTGTGAATATTACCAATTACGGTAATTTTATAATAATATTCGTTCAAGATTTTAACCCATGAATATGATTTTTCAATCATGTAGCAGCAAGTAAAGACAAATAAGAAGGGGGCATTCCAGCTTTGGTATGTACGTACAGACATATATACTTTTTTACTTCTTTTGTTGAAATATTTAGATTACTTTATTTGCCATTTTTAAAGGTGAATTCAAATTATATGTTGAGTATATTAATAAGCAAATAAAGCGGTTTTAATGTTACGTTTTAATAGTTCCTTCTACTATTTAATAACTTTGAAGTCTGAATAATAGCAAGCTTAATGGTATTTTGCCTAACATATGTTTCGAAATATTGGAGACATTTTCAAAGTCTCTGTCATTTTGATGGAGGATATGAAGATGGATATATACAGGGGTTGGATAAAATAACATGAACATCCTGTTAGAAGTTCCACTTTTCATGATACTTTTTATGAATGAATGAATGAATGAATGAATGAATGAATGGAGTATATTTATTCAAATTAATATACATGATATTAACATTACAACCTTTGCACCAGTCCACCGAACCTTAAGTACCTTTCATAATATACTAAAATGTACATTCCTTAAATAAATTAGTAAAAAGTTATACTTCCAATCCTTAACAAAGCTATAATAATAATAATAATAATAATAATAATAATAATAATAATAATAATAATAATAATAATAATAATAACTGCCTATATTAGATTAATATAAACATTCAGAACCCACTAGAATATGTGAATACAATATCATTAACTATACATAATTTTTTTAATTCAGTTAAAGTCCCCCCCCCTCGCCCCCCGCCCCGGTTTTCAGTATTTTCAAACCTGTTTTCTCACTTTCGACAGGAATTTGCCTTCCTGCTCTTGCCTGCCAGTATTCCCTTTACCCTCATGTTTTTTCTGACTGGATCGTTGCGTACTGAATGTATTTTTTGTTTTCTATTCGTGCGCTGCCATTTTTAGTATTGCCGACAAGATGGCATATGTTTTTCCTAGGACGTTAGGAAATATAACGAGGTGTGGAGCTTTTATTTTGAGATTAATTATTTTACAAATATATAAATATGATTTTATTGTATTTTCGGATTATTATTTTATTTTGAAATGATTTGAACTTATTCAAAGCTTTTAATTTATGACATCAATAAGAATACTACAGTAAAATAGTAAAACTGTAGAGTACACACAATATCTCGACTTCTATATTATTCATATTTGCTATTGTTGCAATTGATATACTGGATCTGTTACCTTCACATTGCAATAGTAGAAAAAAAATATTATTAATGTATATACAGAATCATATCAGTCTCCACACCTCTCTGGCCGATATCTGCTATTACATTTATAGAAAGCCCCGCTCCGTTAACACGATGCGTCCACGCGTCATTTATAACATATAAGGCAATGTGTAATCTAAAATGTTTAGTTTATCGAAAGCGTACACATACTGCCATGGATATCCGAGGTCGTTAAGGCGTGGACTCATGAGGGAGGGGTCTCGAGTTCGATTCACATCACGACCGTCCTCCCTGACAGGTATTTTTTTTTTTTTTCCAGGTTTTCCTCAATCCTCATAAACGGCAAATGCCGGGGATGTACCCTAAACTTAGGCCTGAAACGCTTTCTTCCTTTAAAAAATTACTCCTTTCCAAATTTATCATTTCATCTCATGTATCATCAGTGTCCACCGTCTGTGGTGCCTCAGTAGTAAAAACGGGCGTTAAACACTACTAAAAAAAAAAAGAAAGAAAGAAAAGGAAAAGAAAGAAAGAAAGCACACACCAACAAGCTAAGCTGTGTTACAATAACAGAACAATAATTGGGTTTATATGTAATGCATTCTGCATACTGCTATATCTCTAGTTTCCTAAACGAAGTTTCGTATTCGACTCGACAATAATAATAAACGCCATTGTATACACAGACAGATGTTTGAAACGAGGACAATGACGGCATACAGATGACAGTTTGAGAGAGTCTGCAGATAATCACCTGCACTGTTCAGGTATCTGTACCAACGTTGCTCAAGTTTCTCAGTACCCTCCACGAAGACGCTGAATGCTAGTAACACCACTTTCCACAGCATCATGACGCGCTTGAAACACTTCCCTTCAGGGCTTTCTTCAACGGAACCGAACACGTGAGTCGCAAAGGGGAGAGATCTGGCGCGTAAGCTTGCATTATCGTGGAGCATAACCCCACCTCGTAACTATTTTCAGGTGGTTCTGTAAGGTGCCGCAGCAACGTTGAGTGTTGATCGTAGCAAAAGAATTTATCACAACCGTTGTACTCATTCACTACGCACAACTGTTGCCTGAACAGTCTGTTTTACTCAGCACATACCTGATTGAGACTAAACACAAACGGCAGCGGAGAAGAGCATCCTTAGACGAAGGTAGTCTGACTTTAACAAATATAGACAAATAATCACCTATACCGTGCCCATGGTGTGATAGATCAGACGGTTGGAGCGAAATAGTAATAAAGGGAAAATAGTGGTTTCGCTTTCTTACGATGTAATTGCTTTCTTTCTTTCTTTTTTTTTTTAAAGTTCAATGAGATTTGCCACCATTACAATGATTTACCTGCTATCAATCAATTTATATTTACGAAAAGGAAGCGAGCGTAGCTGTCAGGTCGTAGCTAGCCGCAGGTCGTAGCTAGCCGCAGCAAACTACGGTTTCGCCGGTTTCTAGGATTTTCTTGAGGTTAGGTTTAGGTTAGTGTGCGTGAATTAACTGTAAATTCCAAAAGACAAAAATAGAAGAGGCGCGATAACATTCGCAATTCAAACTAACACAAAGGAGGCGAAGTTGCAGCTTAAGAGGTTCGGTTTTCTCCGCTGCCAATGCTGAAAAGCAGGCGTGACTGTTCCCCAAGATTAACCTCGCCCTATGGGCAGGTATGCTGCCATCTCTTGATGTCCTATTAACTATTTATAGCATTGATATTTTTTTTCTTTTGAACAACCCTTATACTATTACTTATTTATATTTTGTATATGCTATTACTCCGCTGTTATCCATGAGATACAGTGAGTCTATAATCGCCATCGTGTTGTATTGATAAACCTTTATGTCAGATCTTACATACTTCCAAAAAAGGAAATTGTGGTACCCGATAGGTTACAACCGATGCAAAGTTAAAGTAGGGGAGAAATTACTCTGTGATTGACGCTAGGACGTACTTATACCGGCGACTCAGCTGACAAGAGGTTCGTCATATTGCAGGTAACAAAAGCGCATTATGTCAGATGCATGACATTATTGGCGTTGCTAAGGTTACGGGGTTAACGGGACTTTCTCAGTAGCTACGCGTTTTCAAGTATGTGCAATGATCTAAATTTTCGTATACAAGTATTTTATTAAGTGTGGTGTTTGTGTTTCGTATCATTCATCAAACAAAAGTGATTCTGTACGATTTCGATAAACAACAATTAAAAGTGTTATATATTTAAACTTTGCTATTTTGTTTTTGTATTTCTCGCTAACACTTCTCTTATATTCATCACAGATTTAGGTAAAAGTTACGCTTTAAAATGGTTTATAGCCATGGTAAAGGCAAAGGAGAGACGCGCGTTAGGAAAAAGCGTAACTATTAAAAGTAATGGAGCATACGAAGGGTGTGCTAGAGAGTGCGTGGGAGGAAAAATAGGACATTTTAGTAGAAATAGTGGAACATTTTATAATAAATTTGTGTGGCTTCATAGATTTCCAGTGACGGTGATAGTGAACATAATGAAATAGAAATGAACAGCAAAGTTGATGAAGATCTTGGAGTGCAGCCGCTAAGATGATATGTGGAAACAGCGTGCTTGCGCGGCCACGTGGCAGCAGAAACGTTAATCGCATGATAATTTCTGCCCTATTTAGTAGAGGTATTTATATCTACTGTATCTACCGTCATGACAGCATACAAAGTACACGAGAGAACTGCTGATCATAATGGTGTCAGAAAGACAAAACTGACGGATAGGTACAGGAGAGCAATAAGGAAGTTATTTGCTTCTGAGAAGAGAATCACAAAGTGATTGCTGGGTCTAGAGAACGTAACTGAAACAATGAGTAGAGAACTACATAAAATATTCACAAAAGAACTGCTGTTGCCAAACCTCTTGTAACACAAGAATGCAAAAGGGAGACTTCATTGGTGCAAGGAGCACTTGGACTACCGACCAATGTAAACATGAAATATGGTCCGACGAATCAACGTGTACACTATTTCCCACGTGGACGTGTTTATGTATCAGAAGCATGGTGGAGGTTCTGTTGATGTTTGGGTGGTCATATCATGATTTTCAATGGGTTATATTGTGAAAGAAATTTTCCCAACAAGCGACACCATCTTCTAAGATGATAATATCCATTTATGTAGCTGGAATTGTACAAGATTGGTTTGAGGATCACCAGGATGAAAGAACATGCCTTTGGCCTACAACTGACTTGTTTCAATATTATTGGGTCATTGATCTGTATTATAAAAACAAAATAATGGCCGTTTCTGTCTTTCAGAGAACCTAAAGAAATTGGAGAAATATTCAAGAATTTGTATGCATGAATTCCCGATCGAGGTTGTTATCAAAGTCAAAGGTGGTCGTACAGCAGACGTTCACAGTATTCTGTCTATTCTAGTACGGGACTGTTCTAAATTAAAGATGGAAAGGAAGCTTTTGCTAGTTTATGTACATTACATTATACAAACCGCGTGCCACATGTCATATACTCAGGCGGTAGCAATACGTTGATGGTGATAATAATGTGGGGTTGTAGCTCTGGTGCTAAACAAGTGCTAATGTAAACTTAGAGCGTTTCTTCTATCCATAGTCGGGTGGTGTAGTGGTAACCATACTTGCCTCCTAAACCCAAGATCATGGGTTCGATCCCGGTCAGGACCGATGGATTTTATCGGGCGTAAAAAGTCTAAGCATGGCTTCCTTCGGAAGGGAAGTAAAGCCGTGGGTCCCGTGTCGTATATTTACGGCACGTAAAGGAACCTCAAGCCTGAAAAAAGAGGCCTCTTAGCAAAATTTATATGCCGTTTCACGCCCTGAATAGAATGGTACACTGATGGCCTGAGATGTTAAAGAGCGTCCATAAATAAATCATTCAAATTCTATCCATTGATACCTTGAGACCTCATAGTTTTTGTATAATAAACAGTTTCTTCAAAATAAATACGCTGAGTTCGTCAACTCATTTGGAATACTCTTGTACATATATTTTAATTATATTTTAACTTTTTTTAAACTCATTTATAGTGAAAGTCCGCGCATACTTTTCCCTTAAAAAGCAGCCGACGCTCTCCCCTCTTTCGGTTCAATTCTTTCTGATCAGGACTGACTGCTACCAAAAAAAAAAGGGGGGGGGACTAAGGGACGTGCCAGTCCTCCTGTGTCATTATTCTCAGTACTTCAACACAATCGTTCCATGTAATCACATAGTGCGTGACATTCCTTGTTGCGAATAAAAGACGGTTCTAAAAAGCGAAGCCAGGAAAGTAACATACCTTTTGTGAAGATAAGAAAAGATATAGTACGACTATGCTTTAACAAGAATACACAACTTATTGCATGAATAAATAAATAACAAGAATACAATCATCAGAATAAGCAAGGAAGAAAACGGATATAAAATTCCAGACTAGCTCCAAAATAAATAGAACGACGAATCGGATATGGCTGTTAAAGGCAGTTTATAAGTATTACAGAATAAACGAAGAAATTGCAACATTTGAAAAAGTACCATCATTTTTTAAGAGCGAGAACAACTTTAAAAGTTGGAGGAGATGACAAAAATAATTACACTTCTGGAATTTGTGTTTAAAAATGTAAAAACAAACACCATATTCTAATACAGAAAAACGAGCAGCTAACCTTCGATTTATAAAGAGGAGCGCAAGGAAGGCTATTGAGGTAGGTGTATTGTAAGGTTTTATAACTGTTTAAAAGTTTATATAATATATTTAATTGCCTGCTACAAATGATAAACTTTTAGGTGGTGCTCCAGTTTATACTTGAGGTGAACTGTACACCTCAATTCTTATTTTGAGTGTTAACGCACGCTACAGCATTACCATCCCAGCGTCGATGATTTATAGATCATGTTTATTTATATTTATGCAATTATAACAACAGGTCCTTTAGTTTATTCAGTAATCGCAAATCTAAATTAACAAACACAAATTTAAATGAATTTTAAGGGTAACTGTACATGAAAAGGCTTTGAATAATGAGAAAATGAAAAAGATCATGTTTTTATTTATTATATGCTCATTACTATATTCAGAATAAATTAAGTTTGATGCTTTACTTTAAACCATTGGTTCCCAAACTTTTTAGCTCATGGAGCACTTTTCAGTGGAAAAATTCATCCAGGAACACCAATCTTCACCTAACATTTATTTGAAGGTAAATATTCACAATTTAGAACTTCAGACATGGAAAATGTACTTTATTAGTTTATTTCATTAAAAACATTTTCCAACTCTAATTTAAAAATATACATAACAAAACAAACAGAATAAGAAAGCATATTAAGGCAACACATTTTACTCAGTAAAACGAATTAAAATCAACGTACTCATGTATGCGGTACATAATACCAATTTTAATGTTGCAGAAGCAAAAATGCTACTTGGGACCGTAAAAAAACCATTGTAACGAAAAGGTTGAGACTAAATTGATGTACACAAGTTAGTTGTAGTTGATTGAATTTGGGACAGCTGGAACCGAATATTTGGCTTCGCGTTGAAACGAGATCTGTGTTCTGTTTTAGTACCTGCATAAGTACAGAATCCTGATTCACACAAATAACTGGTTGCAAAGGGAAAAAGGGTGGTTTTAGTTTCATCAGACAAAACTTTAACTTCGTCTTTCAACTGGCATCAGAATTCAGAGAGTGACTTCATGTTTGAAAAATTATCTTTTGTCATAGAGTCTGATGTCAAAGCAATCAGGCATTCATATTGCCTCTGGCTTTTCTAACAGCAGAGAATGGGTTTACAACTCAAAATATTTCTTTAGTTTTTCATGTATTTCATCCTACAAATAATTGTTGAAACTATCAAGCAAACTTAGGTAGACTTTAAACTCATTTAGGATATGTCTGAATGTAATTCTTCTATAATTGGGTAGCTGTCCAGATTGCCATTGCTCGGCGATTCTGCCAAAAACTTGATTTTCTGTTTAACCCTTGCACTTTATCGCTGGCATCAAACGCTGCTGTTGCTTATCCTTGAAGTGAGAGACTTAAATTATAACTTTCTGAAAAAAAAAAAACACCTAAATATGCCAGCGTTTGTCACATAACTAATCTCCCCATGCAAAGTCATTGTCAGTCAGATAGATTCTGATTTCAGCCCTCAATTCAAAGAGAACAGTTTGCTGCAACACATTGAAGAGCCTGTCATTCTTAAATCGTGATTTAATATAGTTATTTCATTTCACGTTTTCGAACAGGATTCCTTTTAGAGAAGGTGACATCTTCTTCACAGCAACGGCTCGGCAGTGGAGGACCCAGTGGCTACTGCTGCACTCCTTCGCATTGTTTAATTTTGACATAAACACCATACGTTGTATGGATGTGTGCAAAGACGCCGCGAAGGCCACGCTTAAATATGATACACAATTTGAAAGAAGAACATATTAATAGTAACAAATACAGTTTTTAAACTAGAACTACAGGTATATGAATGGGGAAACATCACATATTATTCATAATTATACTATTTATGTGTTCTCGCCAGCAAATAAATTACTTCTAGCTTCGTGTACTTTGGCTAGGAAAATGCTCATATTCAACCAATTAGTGTGATTCGCAAACAGATTCCAGCATGCCAATCGACCTTTGATAGCTTATAAAGTTTTCTGGGAGCAGTATTTTTCTCAGGTGTTCCTAGTGGATACATTCGGCCAGAATATGTATTCATTTCGAGTCTCGTACATCAAGTGGACAAATTGTCCTACCAGAACTAGCCGTTATTTTTTCAGCATTTCAACCTCCCAGTCTAAACAGGCCATTCCTGATCTCAGCTCTATCCCCCTAGAACGAGCATATATACCCATTTATCTCGGGTTAATTTCATTTCATTTAATAGGCACAAGCAGACTTTCGTTTTACAATCTGCCTCGATTTCCTGCCTGCTGATAGCCTCTAGCCTTGTTCTAAACTTCTTCCATATGTTTTTATTATTTTCATTGCCTCGTTGCCATATTGAACTCAGACCAATTTCTCTGGCTCTCTTTCTATCTCTGCTGCTCAAAACGTTGGTTTTATATTTGGCATCCGGTGTTTATAGCATTTAACGCGAAGTGTGGACTGGTCTTCCTGCGTCAGTCTAAGGCAGTATTTCACCGTCCTTGTTTTACTATTAACCGTATCTTCATAGCAATGCATCTCCCTCATGACCCCCCACAGTATGATGTTTATTTGGAGAGCCCAAGAACGCTTTTCTAAAATTCGACTAGAATTTTATTTACATGTTCAGCTCTCCCTCATTCACATATTTCACTACCATATATGAGAATAGACTTAATCATAATTGTGAATCCTCTCTAGGTATATCTGGAATGCCAAACAGAACACGTAGTAACTCGTTAATTGACCTAGTGATTTATAATTAATAACAGATACGGAGTTTTTATTCCATTTTCCATTCATATTACAGGTTACTCCAAAATAATAAAAACAAAAAAGAAATTAATATTTTGTATATCTTGTTCACTGATTTATTTCTGTTTACATTTACTATCACACCCCATTTTAGGCAACACTTTTCTAGGACGTGAATGCCTTTTGCAAACTACCTTTTGTTAGACATAAAACAATTAGATCGTTAACATAAAAAAGTACAGGAATACAAGCACCGTCCCTTCAGATGCATTTAAAAGCATGCAATGTCCTCGCTGTGGGATCATAACTACCTATATGCTTTCAGATTCTAAAGAAATAAGAGCTTCACCATTACCACAAAGTAATTCATGTAGTATATTCGTTGGGAGTTTGTAATAATTGCTCTTTAATGATGAAAATGATTACAGTTTTCGTCAGAATTGCCTTTAGCAACAACCCCAAAATCCGCTATAGGGCAGAGAGAGTATGCTCTTAAAAGCAACGCACTCCAGTCCAGCCAGCATCTATTACAAATGCAAATTAAATACGTACGGGCAGAGCACAAAGGTTTTGCCGGAAACAGCGCCAGAAAACTGTTAAGTGTTTCTTTGAGAGCTCTGCTTCAGGGTAATATGCCCTTTCACAAGCTACGGTCCGAAAACCGTTTCAATTATGTGAAAGTAACATTTATATCTTGGATGTGTTTGTACATCATACTTCGTAAATTGTTACCGCATTCAAACCAAACGTTTAAACGAAAGCTCTTTGATGACGAAAACTTAGGTAATTAATAAGCGAAATTCTCTGATCCTTGTCCAAACATTCCGTGGATGAATGAATGAATGAATGAATGAATGAATGAATGAATGAATGAATATTTATTTCATTAATAATATTTACACGCATATTTTATTGCATGTTAGTTTGTATTACAAAATGTATGTGATCGTATTTTTTTATTATTATTATTATTATTATTATTATTATTATTATTATTATTATTATATTAGCATATAAATTCCCACATTACAATTAACTCCAGGTTGAGTATATAATGGGGATTTATATTCACTTTTTTTCAATTAATGTCATTATCAATATTGTTCTAAGTTCTTTTATATTTTCATGTGATCTGAAATTTAAAATTCTTCTCCCTGTTATTTCGTTTAATATAAATGAATTAATTTATTTTAACAAATAGCATTACAATTAAGTTTACATTGTTTTCCTACCTATCTTTTTCATAACTTCATAAATTACATCACTAGAAATTATATCTTTTCAAAACATTTTCCTTTAATTGCATCTATTTAACTAATCCCTAAACCCTTATCTTTGACTCATCAGCAGTTTTATACTGGAATATCCGGAAGACTTGGGTTGTGGTATTCTATTAAAATAGAGATTAATTACAGATATACCCCTACAGAATACATACATCTATAAACCAAGTATTTATAACAAAATTAACATAAAAAGACAATTAAAATATAACAGGATCAATGCCTTCGGCAATTCCAGAAGGCACTAGATCCAACAAAATTTAATAACTCATATATTTAGCACATTATAACTCACTATACTTCACTACTTGTTGCATTTCCTGGGGCCCGATATACCCAAATACTGCGGTTACCGAGTTATAGGGCACTGCCTACTATTCAAATCTAATCCTTCACACTCTACACTTTCTTCGTTACCTTGATTGTTATTTTTTCAACAGTTCTGCTCTAAATAATGCCAATTTTCGTAATGTCTTTTCAATATCCTTTTCCCTGTAATTTCTTTTGGTAGATTAGACCACCTCTGCCATCCCAGCTTCTCCCTAAGAAACTTAGTTTCATCCCATTCTCATATTATATGCCAATTGTTGTCTTTCTGGCTACACGATACACATTTATCCACCCCCCTCTTGCTCTTAAACCCTTTAATTTCACAACCCCTGTTCTCGTCAATGCAAAGCCTTCTCTTGCTACTTTATCACATATCTCAAAATAATTTTCCTTACTTTAAACTCCTTTCATTTCTCTGTATACACTCAAAGATGATTTGAAATTAAAACAAACAAATGTTTCTTAACTTTCAATGTCTTCGATTCTTAATCTAATTTTTTCCAGAAATCCCTTCCGTATGTCCCCAAAACCATTTTTTTTTCTAGACTTTCCTCTATCTTGTTAAGGCAAGTAGCATAATACTGGCCCTATGATATAAAACACTATCTTCATCTGAATTTCTAATTCTAAACCAGTATTTCAATACTCTCTCCATAATTTTCCCTTTACTGTTTATTCTTCCCAATTCTACTTGAGCAACGCCATTTAGCGTTGCTCTTGGCAAGCCCGGTATATTTCGTTTAGTAAGTTTTCCCAAATTAGTAAAAGGAACTGTTCCCTCCAAAATTTAGAATAGGCTCTGGCGGTGTAGTGGTAACCATACTGGCTTTCTAAACCCAAGATCGCGGGTTCGATACCGGCCAGGACCGATGGATTTTTCTAGGGAGTAAAAACATAAGTATGGCTTCCTTCGGAAGAGAAGTAAAGCTGTGGGTCCCGTGTTGTACATTTACGGCACGATAAAGAACCTCGAGCCTGAAAGAAGAGGCATCTGAGCAAAATTTGTCGGCCGTTTCACGTCCTGAATTGAATGGGACATTAATGACCTGAGATGTTAAAGAGCATCTCTAAACCAACTCAAAAAAATAACACAAAACTTAGTTTGTTTACATTCTGAAATACAATTTCCCATTAACATATCCATTCCTTATCCCACTTAAGACATTTTACTCCACCTTGCCAGTCCTTCCCTTCCTGCCTTATCACACATTTCAAAGTATTTTCCCTTCCATAATTATTTTTCAGTGTGAAGAGATTTTGTTGACATTAAGATTAGCTCGGATGTTTTTACCTCTTTCTAAAATCCTTTTCCCATTCTTTCTCACTCATTCCATTTTTTTAATAGTGTTTAAGGGCCGTTTTAACTATTGAGGCATCACAGGCGGTGGACACTGATGATACATGAGATGAAATGATAAAATGGGAAAGGATTTTTTTAAGAAAGTATTCCAGGCCTAAGTTTAGGATACCTCTCCGGCATTTGCCATTTATGAGAACCGAGGAAACCCTGGAAAAATCCTCAGTCAGGGAGGACGGTCCTGGGGGAAATCGAACCCCAGACTTCCCGCTCAATGTCCGCGCCTTAACGACCTCGGCCACTGCCACGATCTCATACATATTGATCGCATGCTAACTTCCTGTAGAATATTTGGATTCCGTACATACTAAGGCTGTATACTAATATTATTAGTCGTATTTAAATATTCAAATATTTATTTCAATATGCAGCTAAATTTAAAATTACTTTATAAAACCATTTGCAGTAGGTTAGCAACAGCTGATGCATATACGATATTTAAATGTTAGTTTGATCAAATACCTTTAATGTTACTAAAATACGAAAGTTGAAAAATGTCAACCATTTAATCTAAAACCTCTTTATTATATAATTAGTATATCGTTAGTTAACTTCACTGTAATCTTGTGCTGTATTTATGACCTTTTTTTTAATACTTCCGAAAGGTGTTCAATACCAGTAGTAGTAGTTCATTTTTATGACGGCAAAAAGACATCTTATATTGGAAGGATTCACTTGATTGAAAAAAGTTTTCTCCCACCTCCGGTATATTAATGATACTGTTGGAGAGAGGCAAATTTATGATACCCAAGCTCATGCAACATTCTCACATGGCTTGTTCATAGCTCTGCATTCAACTTCCTACCTTTCCAATGCCTATCCACCTCTAGCAAAAATTGATTCAAATCCATCCAATGTACTACAGCGTGTGTGACGCATCCTCCTTGCTGAAATACGGACACCTAACGTGTTACCGTTTAATATGGTAAGACAGCAATACCACATACTTTCCGTAGACTTTAATGACATTTTTACCATTCCCTCCGTGCTACATCTCAATTTTGATCCATGTTCATTGTTACAATTAAAAAAAAAACTTTAAAAGTGTTCTTTGATACAGTTACTTGAAAACTTCACGTGCTTCCAAAGTAAGCTCTAACAGAGATAGTGGATGTATTATGCAGGTTTGTATTCTCACTATCCTGCTAGCAAAGACAATGCTCTGACTTAAGGTTAACGTATTGTCATCGCTTTGTTTACAATCCCCGAATACTTCAATTAATGAAATCTTCACGGGATTTTACGTACTAGCTAGACAAAGTAAAGTTTCTTTGATAATATTTTAGCTACTCCTGGAATTAATCAATCAACTGCTTCGTTGTGACTTGGAGGGTAAGCCCATACGTTTCCGGCCTAACCAATATCTAGGTATTATAAAGACAAAAACTATATTTCACTTTTCAATATAGTTTCCCTTTATTGCAATACACTTCTCACATCTTTGAATTAACCTTTCAACCCTCCAAAAATAGTCAGAAGTCTTGTCAGTAAAATGGGCATAAACAACATCCATCACTTCATCACACTGAAATTTTCTTCCTCGAAGGTCCTTCTCCGTCTTGAGAAGAGGAAATAGTCACTGGGAGCTAGATCTGGAATGTAGGATGGATGGTCGATCTCCTTGAAGCCGCATTTCTTCACAGTTTCCTTTACAGCTGTGTGCACAGGCGAGTTGTCGTGAAGAAGGCACACACCACATCTCATGCTTTCGAAAACGTGTGGCCCATTCTTTGACGGTAGAATATGAGGGAGATGCTTCCCCACGTACACCGCCCAAATGCTGTTTAATTTCATTTGGAGTAAGTCCTTCTTTTGTGCAGAAATTAATAACAGCTCGAAACTTCATTTTGAACATGTCATAATCTTCTACACATAGCCTTCCTAATGCAACTGTGTCTGAAAAACTGAACACAGAGAAGCTGAGGTTACAGCTACGGAGTTTTGCGAAGGCAATAATCCTTATCAGCAAGGCCAGAAACTTATGGACCTACCCTTGTAACTCCGTATTCAGTGCAAGACATTTTTCTTATGTTTATAAAAAATTGATAAATATATCCAGCCTTGAGTGAAAAAAGGCTACACGTTTTAGATAACATGACTTCCTCTGAAATGCCATCGTGTTGTTAAACTAAACGGTGGCTTTTTTGAAATGTAATTCTATTGTTAAAATCATCAGAAAGTAATCGAATTGCTCCAAGCTTGCATGTAATATACATGAGTGCCTTATAAATTATTTAAATCTCCCGTGTTCAGCGTAGGTTACTGAATAACCTTTTAGTTGACATTTACATGCAAGAAGAAAAATAATGTTAGAATATATTTCACATGTTGCTCGTATCGCAGTATTTAGTAATTTTTCCTACGACGGACTACATGTTTAGGCTTTTTTGTTTACGTATTATCGGATGTATAACACAAACTTATTATAAACAACTTCTAAATAATGTTCTTTACTTGACTGTACTCTGCACAATTCTAGTGTCCAATGCAACGTAACCCTTCTCACCAGCTGCGAAATTCTATCAAATTTAAACGACTCAACATTCTGAGCCTATCCTGACACCTGCTGTCCGCAAACAGGACACTTCATGACATATGAGCGTTCGCCTTGCACAACACCGCTCGGAGAAACTCAACCAAACTCGCTTTCCCTTGTTGAAAAGAAGATGTTTCCTTACACATGTTCCAGTGACATGAAAGAAGAAGGATTCGTGGTATGAGTGTTTGTGAAGATATGCAACGCATGCAAAGCAGTTCTTCTTTTATCGACCCGTGACAACCTATAAAAGCGAACTAATTTTATATTTATAACTTCAATAACACAGCCGACATAGAAGAACGAGAAAATTTTTCGCGCGTGAGCTCTCTCAAGCCCAGTTGTATAAAAGTTGCTAACCGGAGATTATTTTTAACTGTAATTTAAAAAGTAACTAAAGGTTAGCCATCATTTCTGTTGCATAAAAATAACCTCAGACTAAGTAACCTCGAATTTACAGTAACCTCGAGCCTATGGCAACATCGCGAAATAGCAGGGAAATTCGTTAGAGCGAGTTGATGTTCAACTGTTCAATCTGATAAACACAATAATTTACCGTCTCCTTGATACATGTTAAATATGTCTTCAAATATGGACAAGGAAATGTCAAAGCGAGTAGAGCAAATTTTAACAAATGTAAGAAGGGTATTATTGATCTGGTACTAAAATATCAGAAATAATTGAAAATAATAAATATACATTTGATTCCCAAATAAAGATAAGAACGTACATGGAGGAAATTGCCAAAAAGTATATAATTCTATCCTTAAGACTTCTACTTTATTATGCCCATGTGTGTGGAGTCTGTAGTACATAAAACTGTGGAAATTTCCGAATGCAGTAGAAGCCTAGCATCAGTTTCCCGTACATCACCCTTTTCGGTTGTCATTTTAATGAGCTGGCGTCTCAAAGTTGTTATATATTAATATGTGTCCAATAACTATTTGGAAACTCCCTGTCGCATGGAACCTTAATAATATAATGAACATCGATTTCAAAGCATGATTTCGCTTAGTTTGTGATTTAATCGGAAACGCAACATCTGTTCCAGTTTTTTCAATATCTTTCGCTAAGCGAAATCGCGCTCTGAATTTTTTATCATTTCTAGGAACGGATTATTTCTCTCATAAAATATACGAGAAGTACGGTGGAATTCAACATTGGATAAGATGTCGCAATAGTTAGAAATCTGTAAAATAAACCGCTTGTAAGATTAGTTAACAAACCTACAAATGAACGAAACTCTTAAGTTGTTATGCTTCTGTAAAATCTAGTTAGTGCTTTAATTTTTGAAAATTTGAGAATTACATTGAATTGGAGGTTAAGACGAAATAATCTTAGATTAATGTTTATACAACCAAATTTCCCAAGTTATGTATAACTGATAGTTAATTTTATGCCCTAAACTCAAGTTAATTCTTTATACAACTGATCCTCAATGAAGGCTGTGGGGCAAACATGTAATACGGAAAGTTCTTTTTATTCCAACAAAATAATTAAATTAATTTAAAAATAGTCAACTGAGGATAAGGAGCAAACATTGGAAAATTAATTTCGGCTATTATTCACATTTAAGCAAAATCACTTCATATTAGTCCTGCAATATCTATATATTAGAGATATGAGTATGGAATTTCATAACTTCTGCGCCTATTTACTCCACTTTTATGTTTAATTTTTATAGTGTTTACAAGATACCGTTATCTGCCAATATGTTCTTAGTATTTAACTGCATGATGTCTCACTGACGATTTAGGTTAGCTTTCTTATGTACAGACGGTGCATACTATGAATTGCTCTATTTATTGCTTACATTAGTAGAATATTATTTTCTACTTATAAATTACTTTATTTATATTCAGATCTTACCTTCTTTATTTATTAGTTATTACCTCCAAATAGCTAGTCAAAGAACTCACTAACAGTATTTTGTTTATTATTAAACTAATCTCTGTGGCAGAGAGCAAGCGACCTTCACTATGCGCGACATGGATGCGCAGATTACTCGCGTCTCACCTGCGCTACTTACAACATAACGCACCGAGTAATTTCACAGAACGTAACATGTTAAATGTAGTTTAATATTAGTACTTCTTAGGAAAGAAATTAAAGTAGACATGTATCAATAAATGCAGTCAACGAAACATTCTATTACATTTAAAATTCTCCTCTAATTCAGTCCATGGCATTGCACATGCCTAGCGCTTATTGGATAACCCAGCAAGAAGACAACCGACAGAATACATTTCCAAGACTTGGTTCGAAATATTTACAGCCTTATCAGCTTCTCTTGTTCACACTCATGTCTAACGAAAGAAAATATACGATAAACTTATATGGTGATAGATTTAATGTTAAGTTTTAGTTCATAAAGAACACGACTGAATGCTATATCCCACATTGTGAAAGTTAATGCTGTTCCGTAAGATATGCTCGCAATGTTTTATCTCTTGTTACTTGATCTTGAGTCAATGTTCGGCATAATGGTTTAAACACTAAATTTTAAATGTTTAATGCAGTAATTTTATTGCCATTTATGAGGGGCATTGAAATAAAATTGGGTCAAAAACCAAAAATGCGTCCTTGCCCATTTATTACCTCTAAGGTAATTTCCTTAAATGTTAATTACATTGCACTAGGGAACGCCATGGGTGGCCGAGGTCGTTAAGGTGTAGACTCGTGCGCGGGATGTCTGGGGTTGGAATCCCGCCAGGACCGTCCTCCCTGACAGAGGTTTTTTTCAGGGTATCCTCAGTCCTCATAAATGGCAAATGCCGGGGAAGTACCCTAACGCCTAGAACGTTTCCTTCCTTAAAAAAAAAATTCTTTCCCAATATATAATTTCGTCTCATGTAGTCCAGTGTCACTGCCTGTGGTACCTCAGTAATTAAAACGGGCGTTAAATACATTTAAAAAATGTATCATAGAAAATATGGATAATCCAATTCTTGTAGAAGCGTTTAGGTTCTCATAACCCAGTCCAGTCACACACATCCTCTCCCTTTCAAACCAATCTACGGATGTCTCTTCAGGTACTAAAATTCCAAAATTGCTTGGAAAAGATCTGGCGTTTTATAAGCTATTCGTTTCCAACACCCTCAGCAATCAGAAAGAAATCACACCTTACTGCTCATCTTTACTATTTTCCATTTCCAACGGACAAATGCAAGTACAGCTAACTCACTAACAAACAACGAACGTATAGCCTGTTCCCCATACATGGTACTATCGTTAGAAAACAGCAATGTTACCAACTTTTGATACATCTGCTTTTTATACGTAGTGGTGCGTTTTCATTTGAATGCCCACAAAGGGATTCTTAATTTCAATTATTTAATTCTACGCCAATATTTATGAGATTTTAGTTGTCAAATCGTTTTAAATAGATTAAAGAATACCTAGCTTCTCTCTTCACAGCTATTCTAAAACAACGTGTATAGTGTAAATGATAAAATAGTCTTCTTTGGACTGCAGTTTCTTTCACTTCATAAATTATTTCTAATTTTCATCTTCATCCCAGCAAAACTCATTGTCGCTCTTTTCTCCAGTGATTTCCTCAGTGGCACTGTCAAGCTTATTTTTAATCTTTACTGTTAAATGCCATATTTCGGTTAGCAATATCCTTCTTTGCCTTAGCTCATATTAAATGACGCGAAAAGCAAGATGAAGATGTAATAATCACATTAAGATTCTGTCCACTAAATAATCTTTGAAGTACCCTTTTTATTTTAATTTAATACTTTCACTCAAGAGTGTTTATTTTTAACTTGGATACATGATTGCAGCTATTTCTTTCGTTTTCTTATTTTTTTGACTGGTGTTTAACGCCCGTTTTTAGTACTGTGGCACCACAGGCGATGACAACTGATGATACATGAGATGAAATGATATATTGGGAAAGGATTTTTTTAAGGAAGGAAATGTTCCAGGCCTAAGTTTAGGGTACCTCTACAGCATTATCCATTTATGAGAAATGAGGAAAACCTGTAAAACCTCAGTCAAGGAGGACGGTCCTGGTGGGATTCGAACCCCAGATCTTCCGCTCATGAATCAGCGCATTAACGACCTCGGCCACCTGTGGCGGTGCAATTGCAACTATACGGAAGTCATGTTGGATATCGGTTTATTACCAAATCAGTTGTTAATTATTTTATCGTGTATTTTTATTGCAGTCCCAATAGAATGTTGACTTACGAGGCGTGTCAGGTGAAATATGCCCCATTGTTCGCTCAGCTGTGCGTATAATTGGAGATGGTAGGAACCTGGGAAATAGGCAACTATATAGATCATCATATCCAGGTCGGAGGTAATTGCTCCTCATGCAAATATGGCAGTGATTCCGACACTGTCAAAAGTGGATCATCGTGCTGCAATTCTGTTTTTGACAGCGGCGGGCTGTCAAAGCCGAGAGAAAAATCATCGTAGCATGAATACCGTGTTTGGCGAGAAACGTGTGTCGAAGACAACAGTGAAAGATTGGGCACGGATGCTTCTGACAAAATATGTCACGATCTGTGAGAAAAAAATTGTGTCAAAAAGTCCGCTAGTAAATGTGAATGCTCCTGAAATGCTTAAGGTCAGCGCCACTACAAGGAAGATGGTGACAACTTCCTCCTGCGCATAGTGGCCCTACAGCTCAGACCTCTTATCTTGGGAGTTTCATTTGTTCGGATCTCTCGGTTCGAACCCAGCCAGGACCGATGGATTTTTCCGGGCGTAAAAATCCTAATTATGGCTTCCTTCGGAAGGGAAGTAAAGCCGTGGGTCCCGTGTCGCTCATTTACGGCACGAAAAAGAACCTCAAGCCTGAAAGAGAGGCCTCTGAACAAAATTTGTGGCCGTTTCACGCCCTGAGTTGAATGGGACGCTGATGACCTGAGCTGTTAAAGAGCGTCCATAAATAAATAAATAAATAAATCAATCAATCAATCGGATCTCTCAAGAAATGTCTAAAGGGCAAGCGTTTTCAAATGATGGTGAAGTCAATCAAGGCTGCGATGCGCAACTGGATCACGCAGCAACCGTGGTCCTTTCTTTTAGGATGATATCCCACGTTTGGTAAGGTACTGGGATGCGTGCCTGAAAGCCCAGGGTAACTTCTCCACGACAGTTCTAACTTTTTTTTTCTTAATATTCTTCTGTGTGTTTAGTTTGTAATATACTGTATTTGTTTATATTAATAAATGGGACAGGGCGGGATTCAGTTAATCGCGTCTTGTAAAAGTAAGTAAAACATTTGGAATTAATAAAGTAAACTCCTGATATATAACATTGTAAAGTCTTCTCTTTGGAAAATGAAATAGTTAAAGGGAGTTACTTTTATCTAAATTCATTTAGTTAATACAACTCATCTTGTAGCCAGTTCAGACCTCATAAAATGAATATTAAATATAATGAAACTTTATACATTCTACTACTTCAAAAGTACATAAAATATAAACAAGTTTTTATATATTATTGAAATAAATATTAGAGATTCTTTAATCAGTTATTATATAATTTGATAATTTCGTTATTTTTATTTTTTTTTATTTCAAGGAGTTCATTTAATATAATTTTTTTCTTTACATTTATTACGTTCAATTTTGAAATTCCTCTTTGAGTCAATATTTTTGGCATTACTCCGTTTTCAATTTTTTCTAATATAACTGAGATTACTTCACTTTTCATTAAAGGTTTACATCACACACAATTGTGTCAAAACATTTTACAATTTTCAAAATTTCATCTTATAAGTAATATTTTCGCCCAGGTAAACAATAGTTTGACCAGTAGCCCTCAATTCTTCAATTTTTAAAGCCAGGCTCAACACGGTTTCATCGTTAAGAATATTTAAGATAAGTAACCATAACTTTTTTTAAAAAAAATATTTCCAGGATAAAGAAATACACTATTTGCCTTACAGCAGCAGCATTAGTGCATGCATTTGATTCGACTTTTGGGAACTTTCGTTTGGACGTTTAAATATCTGTCTTTAGTTCGCCCACAGTTTTTTTTACATCTCAACTTCCAAGCATTGAATTCCAAACCTGTTTCGTGTCGGTTTCAGAAAAATTGCATTTATTTGCGAAAATGGTGGGACAGTAGACGCTAGAGCAACGCATTTTTTGTTTAAACGTTATTTTAAATATGAATCATCTGGAAGTATGCATGCGGAATTTATTCATAACTTTCCTGATCAATTGCCTCTTTCCTAAACTGCAATCCATGGCATTGTGGACAAATTTCAATTTTCTGGTTCAAAGCAGAACAAAAAAGATGGGAGCGAAAATACATTTTGAATAGAAAAACCCAAGATGAAATTGTGCACATCTTCAACGCTTGCCAGCAAAAATAGCACGCTTGCGGGTTTTGGGATGGACAGGAAATGTACTTGCAATGAAATCAGAAACATTAACTTGTTCAACCAGTTGCGATACGTGTTGAGCCTAGGAAAGAAGACATCTCAACACCTCTACAAGCACCAAGATCCCTGGATTCAATCCTGGAAACGGTCGATGGATTTTTTGGGCGTAAAAATTCTAAATATGGCTTCCTTCGGAAGGGAAGTAAAGCCGTGGGTCCCATGTTGTAGATTTATGGCACGATAAAGAATGCCAAGTCTGAAATAAGAGGCCTCTGAGCAAAATTTACCGGCCGTTTTACGCCCTGACTTGAATGGGATGTTGATGACCTGACATGTTACAGAGCGTCCGTAAATGGAACAAATAAAATTAAATCCTCTACATGCAGGTTAAATTATATAAAGGTTTTAGAAAGCGCAGCTGAAATGCGGTCGCTTCCACTTTTAATAGTGCAGACGTGAAACACCAGATTTTAACTACATTTACGTAGTTTGTTTCGGCGTTTTTTTCTTTCAGTTGAAAATACAAAAAACTATTCTTGCAGCAGCAATAGTTTTTTAATTTGCAAGGGATATGACGTATTTCACTTTACACATTCCTCACCGAAGTGTGCACCATTTCCCTGCCAATTGATTTTAAGACTTTCCGCGTTATCCAATTTGAAGGACAATAAACAAAAGCGTAATAAAATACGAAACATTTGAACTATAACTCAGAAATTAGCTGTCTTCCGTCAGTACAACATACTTTTCCATCTCTTGATGCTAGACTTCCTACTGGCTGATAATTGTGTTGAATAACCCGAAATTACGTAAATCTGTCTACATGCTACTGTAATAGGCCTACTTGTAAATTAAATGACACTTGTGTTGTTTGTGTGTTTTATTGTAAATCATAACTCATTTTCATATAAAAACACAAGGAGTGCCGATATTTTAGAAAATGTCATCCTCTTATCTATTACTCTTTTATTTGACAATTCTTAATAAATGTTACAATATATCATCTGAAACTCATTACTTTCTTGAATAAATGTTAATTGTGAATCCTAAATAGTTCAAAGCTGTCAGTTAATATTTTTAATCTTATTGTTGTTTTTCTCCAGAAGGTCATCATTTTAGAATACACGTTTGGAACATTCAAATTAATTTTTTGTATTTAATTTAATTTGATTTAATTAGCGGAGAGAATGTTAACTCATTATCGATATATTCACAGCCATAATCAAAATATCTCCGTACTAACACATGTGAACATATGTCTTCAATTATTTTAATTACTGAACTAATAATCTGTTCATGTTTTTTTCCTACACTATTTCTTTTCTTTTTCTTTCTTGCAGTAAGTTTTATTTTTGTAGTTCAAACATGTGTTTAAATAACATTAACATATTAAATTACGAAAATGTATTTTTGTTAAGCCGATCGAACACTTTCTTTCTCTGTTCGTATCTGCTATAAAATAAACACATTATCAATTGTGAAGCTGTCAGTTCTAAAGTTTTTTTGTCCTTCTTCTGCTATACTTATAATAATAATAATAATAATAATAATAATAATAATAATAATAATAATAATAACAATAATAATTTTATTATTATTATTATTATTATTATTATTATTGTTATATAAATTTTGAATAGCACTTTGGGAAGGCTAAAGCCTCTGAGATTTTGATATTCTTGTGGTCTCAATTTTTAAAAAAGTTATTACTTCTAATATTTTCCATTTTTCGGTTATTTCACTATTTTGCCTACAGTTCTCAGTTTGAAACAGTAGTAGAAAAAATATTCTATACTTCAAGAGCTTCACGTTAAATCACATGGACGTGCAACTTTACTGGTTTTTTGTTCTATTAGAGCTTTGCTGGAATTCTCTGAAATGTGACTGGATCTAAACAAAGAATTTCCTGTAGCCACGGCTCTCTTTGTATTCTTTCAATTGAATTCTACAGCTTTAAATTATAGTGTTATGTAAAGGCCATGGTATTTTCTGTCTTATAATTTACAGAATATTATTCATGAGCAAGACTTCACTAATACCTTCACAAAACACAAAAGCTCGTCTCGTCACTGCGCAGGGTAAGTACATTTGGAGCGAGATAGGTTATGTAACAGACTTGTGGCATGAGCAACGTTATTACTGATTGCGTTGTGTTTTTTCTCTACAGCAGTATTGACAATATTAAACTTCCACCTCATTTTGTTCGTAACATTTATTATCTCCGTTTTACACGCTATTATAGTATATATACCTATTTAGCTAACCTCGTTCAGAAATATAGTATTTATGAACTACAAATATATTTTACACAATATTTATGTAAGGATCATAATTATGGTTTCAGTATAACTTATGAATAACAACATATCCATAGGAAACAAGAAAATCGTTATACAAAATATCAAAAAACGAATTCGTTTTCTTCTTTATATTCAACTGTTGGTGTATGTATTGACTAATTGTTTAGATTGGAAAAGGGACATTTTGAGAGATTTCTCCTGAAGGCAAATGAGCCTCCCCACATAGCGACACAACCTCTGTTTACAGTAGAACTATTCGGTGCCACTACAAACACACAGGGAACAAGCACCCATGGTTCAGTTCCGGTGAAATACAACAAACATGTAGATACTACACTGCATCTCTCATGACATTTGTTTTCGTTCCGTGTACAAGAGCGGTCCAGTTCAATGCATCGCCGGATTATCTTGTGACCGGATTAATTCTATAGACCTATTCACAGAATGAGCCTCATTTGATATACCAAAATTAACATAACCATCTATTCATCAATATATTTAACATTACATATTTCTATGTTGTTTCTTTCTTGTATCTTTTAAATTAAATATTTGGAGCGGTCATATTTACTATCAATCAATTTACGGAACTTTCCCACTGTGGGCATATAAGTTTCCCGCCGTTGACTGGAACAATTTTACGCTAACTTCTGACTGTCACTGTAGATTTGACAGTATTGAATTTAGTTCAGTGATTACGAGAGGTGTGTTTTGTATTGTATTTAATCGTGAAGTGATTATATATATTATACTCAGTATATATTTTCTATGTTCAAAGATGAATTAAAGAAAGAATTAAAAAAAGATTCCCGGTTGTAAGGCCGTACAACAATCCATAATCTTTATAAAAACTTCCAAAATACCCGTTATAGGAGCGCTGAAAAAAAACCTGATATCGTTCATGAAGTGCCCTTCCATATCCCTCCATTTTTATATAGTTAACCAACGGGATTTTAACTTTTTTCAACAAGACTGTGCTCCAGCTCATACAGTAAGAAAAGGTTTTGCTAGAGATACAATACGAAATGAAAATAGGATGGGGGATGAAGCAATGCATCCAAACAGGGGCCAAACTCAATAATCGAGGGGCTCTCGCTTGGTTTAGGTTAGGCGCGTGGCGGATGACTAAAGTAACAGACAGAGAGGGTACGAGAACCCTGCCCTATATGTGCTGAGGACGAATCATAGGAACATACTCTGGCGTACTGCAAGGGGATGGAAGAATGGAGAATCTACCGGCTCCGCTTGTTAATGGAAGGAAAAGGCAGTGATTGTACTGGACTTTGCTGGCAAATAGGAAGGAGGAGAAGGGAGTAGGTAGATTTTTAAATAAATTGAAACATCTCAGTTCGGAAGAAACAGACAACAAAGGTAGGCAGGGGAACATGAGTTACATTTTTTTTAACTATTTGAACATATATGTGAGGGAGTGTATTTACTAATATACTGTTTTTTTACATTTTATTCAGGTATTTAATTTTTTTCTTTTTCCATTTATTTATTTATTTCATCATATATTGCCTGTCTCTTAATAACTAAATATTGGTTTGTGCAATTTCGCGCACTTTCTACCTATAATGGGAAAGCACACACGGTCCCAGGACCCATGCGAAATGTGGGAATTAAGATTTGTAAAAATACATTGTGTGAATAAATACACCACTGCTGCTGTTGCTACTATTATTACTACTCCTATTTGGAGACAGAAATTGAATTATTACTTCAGATTGATAGGGGTATTAGTAAGAATTTGTGGCTCTCTTGGTATTCTGATCTAACCCTTTGCGATTTTTATTTCCTAACTAAATTATAAAATACCGTGAACAAGAGAAATTCATGTACCATGGAAAAAGTGAAGTAGCCAGTATTACCCAACGTGAACCACAGCGAGAGATGGGTAATTTCTTTTAAAGAGGTGTCAAAAAACGTATGGACAAGGATGGTGGGCAGTTTCAGCAACTATTTTCGTTAAGTTGATAAGCAAACTCTTTAAGAATAGTTAAAGAAACTGCTGTGTCAGCGCGTAGCTTCATTGATTCATCCTTTTCGCTGTTTTCTATTTCTTCCTTAGAACATTACCTAAACTAGATTTTACATTTTTCTAACATTATATTTAAATATGGCAACTAATAATGTTCCTATTTGATGTGTTTAATATACTTTTTGATGGTATTTGTTTCTTTCATAGCGTAGCTTTGCTAGAACAATTGACTGCTCATAAAATATTGCCTCTAGTGCCTCCATTGTTTTCATTTCTATTATTAGAATATATTAATCACATTGGTAATAGTTTAAGGAACATTCTAAAGCTTGTTCACATTTAAATGGAATCTTACGTCACTACAGGACCCATAGCTTTGTTTTCCGAGTCTAACCGAATAATAAAACGGTTCCTTTCTGCGTGTATTTTATTTTATTTCAAAGAATTAAGCAACAGTCTTGTGCTTTTATTACTGAAATAACGAATTTAAATCGCATAATTTGGTTAATAAAAAGACTCGCTTAACTGAATTTTTGACTTGAAACCAACCTATCTAATTAGGGTTATGGTAAGAAAGTGTAAAAGCAAAAATAACTATAAATAATTAAAATTTTAACAAATTAGCCGGAAATTCATTCACAATATGAAGTACGTCATAACGACATTCCTCTCCAATAAAATCTCTTATTTGAAAGTAACTTTCAAGAATACGTTTAAAATGTTCCATTCATGATGCACTTAAGAACTATTAATAAACATTATTTGTAGTTTTGTTGCAATAAATTTCACTATACTCCACTCATTCTTAGAATGTGTCCTAATGTAACAAAACAAATTGTATCCATCCGCCAGAAATAAGTTCTGTAAACACAAGACCAAAAATGATACACCATTTAATATATTACTACGCAGGTTGAGGTACACCAAATGAGAAACAAGATATAATTAACTTCTTTACTTTGGAATGAATAACGTAATGAATTGAGATGAAGGAATTTCTTCGTAAAGAAGATATCAGCGTATGGTTGACCCGAGCATTGCAAATGACGGCAGAGGCAGAGGGGTTAGAACCGGATTCCGTAGAGTCTGGTCACAGCAACATTGCCGAAAGTAGTCAGTAGTGTAGTTTTCATCTTGAACCGCTGTGTTACATTATACTACGGCTGAAGCTTCAGTTGCCTCGGGTCCGCGGAAAGAGAGGTTTTTATGAGAAACGCTAGTGAGTTTAGAAGCGCTATTGACAACGTTTTTTATTGCGAATGTGAAATTTGTTTAACAAATTTATAATTATTGTTTTCTCACCACTATATAGCCCGATTTTTTTAAGTTAAATAGCTCTATTAGTTGAACTTTCAGATTGATGTACCATTTAGCATCATTTAACTTAAATTATTTTTTTATTTTGATGGAATAAATTTAGCTCTTAATAGGCGGTGAACTTTCATGAAAATAAAATATATAAGTATTATATGTATAATTACAGTTTGTTTCCCAACTTTACGTTTATGTAGACTGTGCACTACTTTTCTGTGAGTAGAAGTCATGCGGTCAATGCCACGTGATTAATGTTTACATTGGGACACATTCTAACAATGTACAAAATGCAATTAACATGAGATAACAAAACAAAAGAACAGTATCTGATATCAAAAAAGGCCTAGCTTACGTTGTTTATCTATGTCTCGAAATTTAAATCGCTCTGTAATAATTTTAAAAAGTCCGTCACGCAGGAGCTGTGTAAACTAAGCGAATTCCTCACCAAGTTGTATAACTTTTCATAGAGAGCAATATAAAATCCAAACTAGGCCTTATTAATTAATATCAAGAAATAAGTTATGGCATTAGTATGTGGTATTAGTAGAACAAAATTAGAATTCTTGCAGTCTATAAGTATCACAAAAGAAAAACTACATTTTTAGAACTGTTATTATTATTATCATTATTATTATTGACATAATACCTTTACATTCATCAAAGAAAACAGAGAAAAATAACAAAGTTTCGAGTTACCTTGTGTATTTAAGATGATGTTCATATGTTTCAATAAAACAAAAACATGTTACTATTTAAAAATAATTATAATGCATAAAGCAAATATGTAGAATCAAAAATTCTTGTGTACCTTACACCAAAATGTAAAGAAAAATAAGTTAAAAGTTCAAGGATTTTCATTGACTATAAAATTTAATTTAAATTTTATTGTTTCAAAAATCTATAATGCAAACGTTTTCTGAAGGTTATTACAGAGCGATCTTACATACAAATATAATTCTCAAACACATATTAGATGAATGTTTCACATTTGCTATTTTCACAACGATGCTTTGTTAAATATAAAACATGTGCATCATTATAAATACAATTTATATGCTGAATTAATTTCTCATTTTATTTTAAAACAATATACACAAAATTAAACGCAAGAGCCGTTTTTAATATTCAGTTTCCAAGTATACCTTTACTAATAGTTCAATTTCCCTAATTTTCATAATTTAAGAATACGCCATTTAAATTAATAAAATGTTATTTATTTATTTAAATAGTATACATACTGAATTTTACAGTGAAGAAACAAATATTTATTGAATTAGAGCGATTTCAAATTTTGGGTTTCAGGTATACCCCTACTTCTAATAGCCCGATTTCCATGATTTTCCAAAAATGTTTTTCTTATTTTAGTTACACATTATATGCAGAGCTTTCTTGCTAAAAAGCAAATGGTGCCGCTAGAGTAATTTTAAATTTTGGGTTTCAGGTAAATCCCCAATCATAATAATATGATTTCACTGATCTTCACAATGTTTTTCTTATTTGAATTAAATGGTATATGCCAAGTTTTGTTGTGAAAAAAAAACATTGTTGATTTTAGATAATCGCTCCCTCCCCCCTCCTAATGATTCGGAACAGCTTGATTGTCAGAAACTATTTTTCTTATTATATTTAAATAGCATACATGGAGTTTCGTTGCGAAATAAACTTAAAATTTAAAAATTGCGAAGAGCAATTCTCCCCCTGTTGTAAAGGCCCGATTTCTTTGATTTTCAGATACAATTTTTCTTACTCTATTTATACGGCATATACGGGTGTCGTGAAAATCACATTAGAGCAATTTTTAAATTTTAAATTTTAGGTAATCCCCCTTACATAACGCCCCTTATATTCCGATTTCGCTGATTTTCTAAAACTATTTTTCCTGCTGTATTTAAATGACATAAGCCGAGTTTCCTTTAAAATCGTTTAAAAATGCAGCCTCTAGAGCTATTTTTATATTTCGGTTTAACTCCCAAAAGTTTTTCAAGTGTACCCCCCCCCTCCGAGTGGCCCGATTGCCATTATTTTCGAAAACTACTTTTATCAATTTATTTTAAAGAAATTTGCGGAGTATCATTGAGATAAAGCAACGGCCGCTAGACCAATTTTTCATTTTTTT
The DNA here is from genome assembly GCA_030762175.1 of Metallyticus violacea. Taxonomy (NCBI): domain Eukaryota; kingdom Metazoa; phylum Arthropoda; class Insecta; order Mantodea; family Metallyticidae; genus Metallyticus; species Metallyticus violacea. The sequence continues at coordinate 45,675,638 of CM060841.1, read as the reverse complement.
TTTTATTTTCGCTTTAGGTTAACTCCCCTCCCCCCTAATGGTCCACTTTTGCTGGTTAGTGACCTCGACGATTGGTTTGTTAATTGATGGCTATGTAACGAGTTTCATTGAGAAAAATAAACAATTGCGACCGCTAGAGCGTTAACAGACACACACATACATACACTTTACGGCTGCAATTGCTTCATTCCTTCGGAATTCGCTAATAGGGAAATTCCATTAAAATTGAAAACAGAGTATTATTAAAAATATAACAATCAACTGTCATAAAGTCATCAAAACATTTGTTGTTAAGGCATATAATTAAATGCAAATTCTTAATGACATCTTGAATCAAATTCAATAAAAGCTATGAAGAGTACAAATGTGTACATATTCTATCGATACTTTGGGTATAATACAACACATGAGTCAACTTACTAATTGTTAAACAAGGATCGCTTGTTTTGCATATGAACGTACATAGTTCAATTGTTTTAACACCGGAATTATAAGTTTGTAACAAGGAAACTTGTTTGTTTTATCTGTCATATGTAAATATTTTGTTAAATTATTCGTGTTTAAGCTCAATAAATGTATAAATGCCGAATGTTTTAAATCAAACATGTGTACAGTAGGAAATAACCATTTCAACAATAATACATGAAGTATGTTTCAAAGGCTTTTGGCTGGAAATTAAAATTCGTGCCAATTTTTAAATATTTTGATACTGCATCAATAAGGAACTACTTGATGACACGCGACTGAAGCTCAAAAAGTGTTCAGCAGTTCAAAGACAACATATGAACATTTTTCTGCAACTTTTTTAAGGTTTGCGAAGATAATCAAAGAGAAGCAGTAGAATCCATTGTCACAAGAGATGAAACTATGGTTCTTTATCACGAGACGTAGGACTTGAGCCTTGCTCAACGGCTGGCCGTTTGTGCCTACGCCTCCAATGGGAGCACCTCCGAAAGGAAAGAAACGGGCAGTGATGCCCTTCCAAGGAGTACAAATCTCTCAGAACTATCACTTCTATATCAGATACAAAAACCTTTCACAAGCAGAAGCCACCATCATATTGCACCGACCCACCTCGAGCTGGCAATTTCGAAACAGAACGAATGGAACGAAATGGAAGAGCAGAATTGTTGAAAAGGAAAGAGCTATGATAATATTCGCCTGAATAACAGAGTAAACCATTAAACAGTCAAAAATCAAGATGACGATCCCCAAGGAGTTTTAACCCGCAACCTACGGAATACGAGTCTCAAACATTATCTCCTGAACTACTCCTCTAGGTAATCTATGGAATTACCGACACCAGGTGAGAAAATTAAAGATCGCTGAATTCGCTAAGTAAGCCATGACAACAAACATGGGATTGCCGGAGATTCTGTTAACTGACATCAATAAAAGGAATTCTCGTCATATGGCTATTGTTGCAGTGAATGAACGCGATTTTCAGATCAAACATTCACTTTACAGCCCAGATCTGGCACCCAGGAACTACAAGGAGTGCTCTAAAAGTTCTCGACCTCACTAAAAGATATCGTGAAGTCATCAAATTTCAAGAATATCCTTTAGATGGTGCGCTGTAAAGTTTCAGACGCGTAACTGTAGTAACTTGTATGTTACGATCGTGTAAACAAACTAGTGTTAACATTTACTACAAAATGGATAACGAGCTGTGGCACTTTGTTTTCAAAGGTTTAATCTCAACGAAAATACAAAAGGAATTAGATTCCACATTAAAGGATTCTTCCCCTTCGTTTTGACGGTTAAAAAGTGGACTGCTAAATTTAAGCTGGTCGTATTCGTATATCCATTCAAGATGACGAGTGCTCAGAGCATTCAAAGTGCTACGACCGATGTGACTGTGACAAAAATTCACAATGGTGTACCCAGTAGTCACCGATTGAAGATACGCGAGTTGGCTGACATTGCAAAGACCTTGACAGGCTGTGTCCACTACATTTTACACGAAGTTTTGGGTATGAGAAAGATTTCCGCTTGATGCTGCCGTGTTTGTTAACTATGGACCAAAAAACACTTTGGAATGAATTTTTTGGTGGAGTGTTTGGACTTATTTAACCACAATTCCAGTGACTTTATTCGACGTTTCAAAACATGGATTCATCACTGCACACCAGAGATAGAGCAGTCCAAACAGTGGATGGCAATAGGTGAAAGTGCACCAGAGAAAGCAAAAACGGTAAACGGTTCCATCTGTAGGTTACAGATTTCTAGATTTTCATGGAGTGCTGCTCATTGACTACCTACAGAAGGACTGAACCATAACCAGAAAGTATTACTTCTTCCTGATGGTGTAGTAGTAACCATACTTGCCTCCTAAACCCAGGATCGTGGGTTCAAACCCGGCCAGGATCGATGGCTTTTTTTCGGGGTAAAAATCCTAAGTATGACTTCCTTCGGAAGAGAAGTAAAGCCATGGGTCCCGTGTCGTACATTTACGGCACGATAAAGAACCTCAAGCTTGAAAGAAGAGGCCTCTGAGCAAAATTTGTCGGCCGTTTTACGCCCCGAAAAGAATGGGACGCTGATGACCTGAGAAGTTAAAGAGCATCCGTAAATAAACCAAATCAACAAAAAGTACCAACTGAAGGATGGTGTTCAGGTTAAACGTCCACACCTTGCGAAAAAGAAAGTTTTCTTTCATCGCGATTATGCACCGTCATACACTCTGGGATTGTTGCTGCAAAACTCCACTTCCAAATGCTTACACATTGGCTTCCAGCGATTTCGTTTCCAAACCTGAAGAAATAGTTGTCTGGACAAAGGTTCACATTAAAGCTGAGATAGAAGACTATTTTTCACAGTTGAACAAATTTTATGTTACTGAGGATAGTTTACAAGGTGGTGGCTATGTTGAGAAAAAAATCTCTTCTCCAAACTGAAGAAACATCTTTGGTAAGAAAAGTACTTATAATGACGACGCGAAAAGTATCTTAATTGAACATAAATATACATAAGAGGTCCCTAAATAACTCTAAGTTGTTCATTCATGTAGGCGCCATTTGAAGTGTAGACTGTGTTGTAATAGTTAATTTATTTCTGCCATTACAAAAAGGTTAACCAAATCTGAAATTTTTGGACTTATCTCGCATTAGCTAAAGAACAAAGCTATGTGCAGAGATGAAACACTTTGTAGTGTAATCAAGATTTCAATTAGGAAGACAGGTAAGAGCTTAAGGTTTTAAGAGAACGAGAGAAATTCAATTTATTTCCTGAGCTATTAATTTACCTCCGAGACACCTAATTCAGTAACCGTTTCCTTTTTCCTTCCGAGGAGTGGCTCGTGATAATATTTTACAGCTGAGATAGCATCCCCTCTAGGGATAAAAATGGGATGGCTGCTCTTAGCGATAACATGCGCTTAGTGGTCGTCGTAATTGCATAGGTGATCGATAGCGTATGCGTGATCCGATCTTCTTCAGCGAAACGAGAGAGATAAGTCAAAGATGCGATCGAACGGTGACCTTTCTTCTCTGTAGCAAAGCGAGGTCTGCGTATTCTGGGATAAATTTTCATATTTAATTTATATAAACATTCTCATTTCAGATGAATTTAATGAGATTAGCTCATTTTTACTATTATGTTTCAAAAGTATTATATGCTTTAATTCTATAATACTGTTTAATACAAGTCTACTATAAATGATTCATTCGTTTTCAGAACGCTATATTTTGTAAAGTACTCAGTTGGCAGCGCGAGTTCAGTGCCTTTACAAAATGGTGACAAGGCAAGAAAAGAGTTTGTGTGTGTTGAAATATGCGAGATGTTCATTTGTTACAACAGTGCTACGCGCATTCAGAAACGAATATGAAAAGAACCGTCAAGTAAACGAGGTCACTGGTTTTCTGTGTAAACGGAAAAGCACCAGTCGATCAAAAGGGTCAGATGAAATATTTGAGAAAGTGAGGGAAAGTTTCGTGCATAGATCACAAAAATCAACGGTCCGAGCAAGCAGCAAAATATATGAAAAATTTTGCGTCGATTTCAGACCGTTCCGTCTGCAGCTCCTGCAACAATTAAAACTGCAAGACTATGGCAGGCACCTGGAATTTGCATCACAATGCAACAAGCATTGCGGGAGGATAAAGATTTCGCCGCCAAGTTGATATTCAGCAATGAAGTAATATTCCATTTATCCCAGAAGGATAATCGTCACATTGTGTGTCGGTCCTAGTGGTGTAGTGGTAACCATACTTGCCTTCTAAACCCAAGATCGCGGGTTCAAACCTTCGTACATTTACGGTGCGAAAAAGAACCTCAAGTCTGAAAGAAAAGCCCTCTGAGCAAAATTGGTTGGCTGTTTTACGCCCTAAATTCAATGGAACGCTGATGACCTGAGATGTTAAAGAACGTCCGTAAATAAAACAAATCAAAAAAATCAAGTCACAATGTGAGATTGTAGCACTTGAAAGAGATCCACCAAAGGTGAATGTTTTCTGTGTAATATCACAGATAAAGCTGTCAAGACAGTTTTCTTTCTGTGAGAAGATTGTGACTGGTACATTGTACCTGGATATGTTGCAGGGGTTGTTTCCACAACTGGCTGCTGATTCGGGGGCGGGGCATTTGGTTTTCCAACAAAATGGAACACCTGCTCATTGGAACATCAATGTTCGTCGCTACCTAAACGATCAATATCCACATCGCTGGTTTGGGCGCGTTGTTGATGATGATCTACCTTGTTCCCTTGGTCCCCCCAGATCACCTGATCCAACACCTTGTGACTTCTTCCTTTAAGAACCTTGTTTACGTACCCCCCACTGCTAACGACACTAGTACAGCTCAGGGAACGCATTGATGACAATTGACAGGATGCTACAAAATGTGTGAAACGGGCTCGACAACCGTCTGGATGTGTGTGGTGTAGAACATTTGTAAAGTTTGAAAAACGATTGGCAAGTATTGCGGTTCTTTTCATATATCAATTATATTTTTACGTGTAATACTTTGGCAAAAAATAGCGTTTTGAAAAGAATGAGTCATTTATAGTAGCCCTATAGTTTGGAGAAAGCAGATCTTAAAATACTGGCATCAAACTCTACAGTTTCAGCTTAATCCACGATGGTGACTCAAATTTCAAAAACCTCTATCACTTCTATCGTAGTTTCTAAAACCATTTAAGGTAAAAATTGATAATACACCGTGCAACTATCAAGTGTAAACAATGAAGTTAATGTAAAATATAATTATTCACAACTATTTATAAAATTACAGGGAAATACTTCAAAGTTGCTAAAAGGACAAAAATAGTATCTGTCAACAACGATGTACAAAATAATATTTTAAAATTTCGGTTTTCAGTCTGTTTGTAAAACAATGTTAAGTTTAAATAATTACATAATTAATTAAAATAAAGTAATTTAAACAAAATTATCAAATTAGATATTGAGGAGGAAGCTAAAACCAAAGTGATTATGTTTAAAGATCCCTTCATACTTAGCCAACTCCCAGAAGAAGACTGGACCTTAACGACCTCGACACCCGTGGTGGTTAAAGAAGAACGTTATGGTTTATAATATTTCTTATTAAAGATAAAAGACCCCTCCGGGTTTTCTAATGGTGAAAGATCATATTGATTCTTTAAAATGAGTTCTAGCGTTGGTGTCAATGTGAGAGATGAGTGAACACTTCGAATAAGCTAAACGTGTTACATATTCTTAGCACTCCATGTGTGCTAAGGGTTTAAGGCGTAGCACAAATGAGTTATAAACCTGAGATTATGCGACAATGGCGTATCCAGGAGAGCAGGGGGCTATGGCGCCTATATACTTGAAAAAATTTTAAAAAAAATTAAAGAAATTTTTTGTAGAATATACATGAAAACTTCTGCTTCTATTTTTTAAACTTACTCACTATTTAGCGTTTAAGAAAATACATTAAACATTGGATTTTTCGAGAAATTTCTGGAAATTTTAGTTTTTTTCAACTCTTGTTAAATATATGGAACTTTCAAAAAAATTTTGGAAAACGTGAATTTTTCACTTGAGAAGTGTTCGTAAGAAACTGATTTTTGAAATGAAGAAAGAGTTGCAGATGCAAGTCATAAAAATTCACGCGTGCTAGTATTGTTACATGTTACTGATAACGGCCTCGAGTACATTTTTATTTTTATTCTTTGGTGGTCAGCACTGGTCACTTAGGCCAACATTACGTCGGAGCTTTCCTTTCCATGAAATTTGCGCTGTCTCATGTCACATCATATCGTTCAATTTGTTCTGTTACAGGGTCGAAAGTGTCAGACTAGGTGGGTAATTGCGGCGTGACGGCGGCTTGCACTTTGGAAAAGTTTCTGCTCCGGCTGGAAGTCGGAATGTTTCTGTCTGGAAATAATATCCGCGATCTCGTCTACGTCTGTCTCAACGTCGTGGATACTCCTGTCTCTTTCCTCTCATCTCTTCCTCTTGGAGATGTCCCCACTGGGAGAGTAGGCATAAACACCAGCCTTTGAGCAAGGCCGAAGTACCGAAATATCCTTCTCCATCACTACCAATCAAATCCAATTCAACTTTATAACTTTTTTCCCCTAGTTTGAATATTCAATTAGCTAATGCTTTAGCAATTAAGTGAATGAATGCTACATTTTCACAAAATGCAGTAACAAGAGTGTAGTAGAAAAAAAATCGCAAGGCTCCCGGTGCTGAAAAATGGGGTAAAAAGTACATAATCTCGAAATTGCGCGTAAAAAGTCCCCATTTTCACTGTCTCACTATCTATTTAAATTCTTTTTAAATTTAAATTACATTACAATTAAACAGATTAATTTAAGCTGGAAAAATGCATGCTTTGGAAAAGTAAAGGTTATTTGTATTATGTTGTAACAACTGTGATTCTATCTGGGTGCTTTTTAGCGAATTCCTAAGGAATGTAAGACTGGGTTGTATCAATGGAAAGATATTTTAATAATTTCTCCAAATTTCCATCGATCATACATATTAGGCACCTACAATGGGTTATGTCGGTCCTGGTGGTGTAGTGGTTACCATACTTGCCTCCTACACCTAAGATCGCGGGTTCAAACCCGGCCAGGACCGATGGATTTTTCCGGGGCGTAATAATCCTAAGTATGGCTTCCTTCGGAAGGGAAGTAAAACCGTGGGTCCCGTGTCGTACATTTACGGCACGAAAAAGAACCTCAAGCCTGAAAGAGAGGCCTCTGAGCAAAATTTGTCGGCCATTTCACGCCCTGAGTTGAATGGGACGTTGATGACCTGAGCTGTTAAAGAGCGTCCATAAATAAAATCAATCAAAAAAAAATCTACAATGGGGGAAAAACACAAATGTATGCACGCATATATATGCAAAAATCAGGGCAATAGGGCTGTTAGGAAGGGTATACCTGAAAAACGAGTGGTGGCTTAAGGGAAATTTAATAATCGTTCTATCAGCATCAATATTTGTTTTCCGCAACAATATTCGGTGCATATTTAAATCAAATAAATAAAACGGATTATTAAAATGAGTGAAAACAGATTTTTAGAAGGGGAGAGGGTTTATTGTAAACCAAAATTTACAAATTACACTAGCGCACCAATAAAAGAAATTCCGTATATACATTTAAATAAAACAAGAAAAACAGTTTCTGAAAGTCAGAGAAATCGGGCCATTAGGAGTGGGGGTTTACCAGAAATCCAAAATTTAAAAATCGCTCTAGTGACATTCATATTTATTTCCCCGCAACAAAATTTTATATGTGTCATTTAAATAAAATGAAAAAAAATATTTTTTGAAAATTAGGGAAATTAGACCATTAGGAATAGGGATATAATTGAAAACCAAATTTAAAAAGCGCTCTTGCTTTACTTTTCTCTATATTGTATTAAACATAACAGGAAAAATATTTGAACACACAAACTGTATTTATTATGAGGCATGTGTTTTATATTTAACGAAAGTATGGTCGTGAAGATAGCAAATGTGAAATATTAATTTAATGTGGTTTGAAAACTATATTTGTATGTAAGAGAAATCTGTAATAACATTCAGAAAATGTTTGCGTTTTGTTTTTACTAAATATCATTTAAATTAAATTTTAAAGTTAATGAAAATCGAAACTTTCGATTGCTTATTGTGTACATTTGCTTAGTACAAGGTAACTGCTTTTAAATAGTAACATGCTTATTTTTTATTGAAACGTATGAACATCTTCTTAAATACAAAATGTAACCATAAACTTCCTGTTAATTTTCTCTATTTTAATGAACGTAAAGATGATATAAAGGGCTCAGTTCATCAAAATGGTTACATTTAAAACTGTTTAAAAATACTCACAAAGTATGTTTTTTGCATGTCAGTGGTCATATATTTCATTTAATAAATACTACACAATTAATTTTTGTAGTTTGACTTTAATAATAATAATAAATATCATTATTATTATTATTATTATTATTATTATTATTATTCTAAAAATGTGATTTCTCGTTCTAATAGATTGCAAGAATTCTAATTTTGCTCCCCAAATACCACATAGTAATGCTGTATTATATTTCAACTCATTTATTGCTAAGGCTATTATTTGGATTTATACCTTTATTTAAAGTAACTCTACAAGGTGAAGAATTCGCTTAATTTACGCAGCTGCTGCGTGACGGACTAATTATCTATTATTATTGTGTACACGCCCGATTGGGCGCATTCCCCCCTATTTTTACGAGGTGGGCACGTTCTTCTTAGGCCCTAGTTTCCCGCAATTTATTTTATTTGTTTTATTTACGGACGCTCTTTAACAGCTCAGGTCATCAGCTTCCCATTCAACTCAGGGCGTGAAACGGCCGACAAATTTTGCTCAGAGGTCTCTTTTTTCAGGCTTGAGATTCTTTTTCGTGCCGCAAATTTACGACACGGGACCCACGGCTTTACTTCCCTTCCGGAGGAAGCCATACTTAGGATTTTTACGCCCGAAAAAAATCCATCGGTCCTGACCGGGATAGAACCCGCGATCTTGGAGTTTCCCGTAAGCTGTTATATTGTAATATAATTGTATATAAAAAAATTATTTGCATATGTTCGACTAATGGGTGAAATGGGTGCCTTTGCTACTTTTGAGCGATTTTTTCCGGACCTCCTCAATCTCCAGTAGAAATAATGACTGTAGTTGGGTTAATTTTGTTTTATTATCATGGGATTTGTGTTTAACGTAGATGTTGATTAGATAATTTACTTAAATAATGTAAACCGAAGTTATCTGGTAAACAAACACAAGCGAGAGTGAATCGGCCTATAATAGCTGACCTTGAACCATACAAAAAAGTTATACTATACATTTAAGCTGCTGGTAATATCTTTGTCTTTACATATCTTCTATTTAAAGGACGCCGAAATAAGGATTAATCTTTGTAGAACACTAATGCCGGATTCTTTAATAAAATTGTCGATAAAATGATTGGTGGTGACAAATTTTATCCTGAATATTGTGCAGAATCAGCAGAAACATTATTGACATTCTGTAGAAATACTCCGAGATTACAGGGAAGGAATGGTCTGCCAGATGGCCTGTCACTCCCCTTAGCCTTTCCAGGAAAGCATCTTCTTTCTTGCCAATACTACTTCTATTCCGGATTTCTGGAGCTGCATTAGATGCTCCCTACAGTTGTAAGGTTACAATATACGGCCCTTAAAAATTCCCATCTCTCCTACTTCGTCTTTCTCTTCTTCCTTGTCATGAACAGGCTCTTTCGATCCCGAAACTTTCCAGGGAGCTATCATTTCTTGTGTGAAAAAACAGTTGTCATATAGAATCTGCTCTCGTTCGGCAGAATTTTCAACATATACTCATCTTAAAAGTTGATTTCTTGAGAAACAAAATTAGAATTTGCTGAAATTATCAAAGTTCATTAAACTTTTCTACACGATTATAATTGAAAAACTCTTCCTTAACGTACTTTGTTATTATCATCTATGACTCTTTATTTTGTTTACAATAGCGTGTTAAACAAAACTTGCAAATGCCATCTTACTTTTTAATTCTTATTAAATAAAAGGACTTTTAATAAAGGAAGATCATGACTTTTTAAAAAGCATATCTTTACTCACCATAATTTTGATGATCAAAGTTGGCAGCAGTGCACTGTCCAGGAATGTCCTCCAGTCTTCAAAGACATAATGGAATCCTTTTTTGACAGATCTTTGTAGCCGAAATATTACAGCTCCTGAATAGTAAGCTATATGTTAATGATAGTATTAAAATTAATTTTGTTTCGTAGATTAGAATATCCGAGCTGATATGTTTTGTGTAGAACAGAATTCCTGATGGAGACATTCTTTTGCAGATTTTATTGACGTTACTGACAAGGAAATGCTTGTCTGCAAGCCTTTTGAGAGGAGAAGGATTAATATTTCTTGTACAAGGATTGTATTCTATTATTTAAGATTGACAGACCGTCCCGGGAAAGACCGCTGAGTTGAGGCAGGTAGAGAAAGAGATAGAGATATGTTAAGAATCGTTACTTTTCGCCTGTGTGAATATTTTAGAGCTAACATTGCCGGCATATTTGTAAAAGAGTCATTTCAATTTTCAAGCTATATTGTTTACCGTAAGGAGCAAAGGACAAAAGACGTAGGAAATATAGATTTCTGAAAATGTATTGAAGATGACATATGAAATAAAGGAGTTCACCGAAAAAATCCCAGGAAGTAGAGATATCATGCAGATAGCTGAAACGTGTTTCATCTAAAAGCAATAGCCTACAGATCCAAAGTAACGAAAGGTAAAACGCAAACATAATGAAATAGCATGAAAGGTGAAAGCCGAAATTTATGATAGGAATGTTTCTTGGAAAGACCAGAAAGGGCAAGAAAGTTAAAGTGTAGACGGGGAGAGAAATGGTAAACAATAAGCATTGTGCATAAGTGTACGAATCAGAGCCTATATGCATAGAAATATGTATTGAATAATCGCCAATAGGGAAGCTAGAAGTAGAATTTAATTTACTGGTGATAAATAAGCCACGTATTTTTCGCGAAATACGTGGCTTATTGATAGTAAAGCCAGAACCTATGGAAAGTAAGAAGGAGAAGTCAGTCAGTAAGAGGACGGGAAGCTACGAGAAGAGAAGTAAGAATTCAAAGGTTATTGAGGAAGTAAGTATTCGAGGTCGGGGAGAAGTCAGTGAGTAAGAGGTAAAGAAGGTTCAAGAAGTGTCTAATGGTGAGAAACTAGAAAAAGTGGTAGGTAAAACTCAGGTCTCTGCTGACAGTCAATTCAAGTGTTTACATGGTGGTGTTAATAAATTATGAGTTAAAATAGATTGTTGTGCTTTTCTCTGTGGCTCTGTTCGAAACCTTCTCGTCCCGTTGACACTTACAAGTCACAAAACATCCAGTGAATACGACCTGAGAATTTATTACCCAAAAAACAACACAATCCTCCTCCCAAAGACTTCAAGAACCTCAAGAGTTCCAAAAACATCCGCTGTACACTCCAAACGCCACCCCCCTCAAAAATTGACATTCCAACGTAGGGCATTAATACAAGACCCATACATGTTAAACCTTCCCCTTCGAATCCGTCTCATCTTTCAGAATTGCTTCCGTAGCCTTTACATTCTGATTATTCAAAATGTCTCCCATGAAGGATTTTCTTCAATTTGGTAGACACACTTCACACTAGTTTTTGTAAGCTATTCAGCAATATTTGCGATGTGTGGCAGTGCATTATCGTGATATAGTATCCAGCTCGTTGCACGGAAATGTGTACTTTTAGGTGTATTGTGACTTTGCAGGGTTTTCAGGAAATCTTTGTAGTGTTGCTCAGTTGCAGTTGTCGTGCAGATACGACATGCTGGTAAACTATTCCTTTAATATCGATAAATGAGATCAACTCTCAGGATAGATATGTAGCCAAGTTTTATCAGCAGTGATTACCTTTGAAAGAAACTCCACATCTACCTACATCATCTTCAACTGCATTCAAACCTGCACGCGAAAGCCATTTTTTCAGAGTCAGTACTCCGAACTCACCATGCGCAAACACGTCTCATATGCAACTTTTCAGTTTCCAAAGCGCGCGCGCAAGCGCGCGCGCGTGTGTGTGGAATTCAATGAAATATTCAGAATTACTGAATCTTATTGCCTTCGCCTCTTGAAACATTTTAAACCACTGTCGAGCTTTACTATAAGAAAGAATAAACTCTCCAAGGAAAGACTCCAGCTGAAGACTTGAGATGATGGCATTCCTTCAGAGCAGTACATTGTTCGTCGCGGTCTTCTCCGTTTTGCTGCAGATGGTCCTGAGCATGTCTCAATTTGCACACTTCTCACAGGCGGGAACTTAAAGTGACAATAACAAAACGAACACCACGTGCATTAAGCTAACATATATTTTGAAGTTAAATTTTGGCGCAAGAATTTATGAGTGTAAAATTTACCATTATTCTTTATTGAACAGTCCTCGAAATCAGATTTAATATGACCACAGTTATGTAAATATACAGTTGTCCTCAAACCCTCCCCTACTCCCCCAAAAATATATACAGGATGTTAATGAACTACGCCGAAATAATTTAAGAGTGTAGAGATGACTATATAAACAATTTGAGATAGATAACTTATGGTCTATTTGTTCAAATTTCGAAGCTATGGCTATAAGTTTCTAAAGCATCAGTACGCCACTGGCTAATGAAGATGCACCTCGAAAGTATAACACACGATAACGTAGGCAGGTTTCTGGACGTATCACTCTGGCGTCATAGTAATGACTTTAACTCTTGAATAAGAGATAGTCATTTGTTTTCTAGTTCGAGTCTCGTTCATCACTTTTTTTCTTCTCCTTCTTCAATTTTCTATCTACTAAATTTAGCTTTAATCCCACTTTTAAAGACGGATGTTTAAATTTTTGAGCTTAAATATTAACATATCAACTCATATAATTACAACCCTTGCTTACAAAAGGTAGAATTATGGATAATCTTATGAGTTGGGTGTCGTATATTCAAAAGTTACCCAAATTTCATTCATAATTCTTTAGCGTGCGTATCGCAACAATTCATATTGAATAAAAAAATTTAACGGCATGGCAACAATTAAACCCGCGGCTTGCGGATCATCAGTTTTTGCATTAGCATTACGTCACACAAGTAGTGAAAGGCCTCCCTATAGAGTAGGTTACATAATTCAAGAAGGCGGTTAAGTATGTGTTACGTAAATTAAGTTTCAAGCTTATGTTAGTAGCACAGATTACGACTGATATGCAAGTCAATGTTAACAATCAGTGACCGCATCGAGCGTCAATTTTGGAGGGATTTCTGGCGTTCGCAAAAGGTTACAAGGCCACCAATCCAGTTACAGTAGCCTGGTTAGTAGTAAGCTTATTAGCATTGTATGTTGGTAATAAATTAATTGTTGAGAAAGAGAGTAAAACTTGAAAGCATAAGTAAATTTCATTCATAATTCTGTAGTGTGCGAATTGCAGCACTTCATATTAAACAATAATAAAAAAAAAAGTCAAGGCATGGCAAGAATTGAACCCGCGGCCTGCGGAATATCCGCTTTTGCGTTATGCATTACGTCACACAAGCAGTTAAAGCGCTCCCTCTAGTGTAGGCGACATTATGCAAGAAGGCGGTTAACATTCATTGTCGCACTGTCACATGATTAGTTCGAGATTTGAGGGACTATTTAAGGAACTAAATTTTGAAAACGCTGATAACGAGCTGCGCAAAATCGATATATCTATGCTCACAAGACATTTTAAAGACATTCTAAACTAATTTTTCACCCGTCTTGGCTTTAACACCGACTTAATTAGCATCTGATGCAAATTTGTTTAACACCATAAAACTGCGTTATGTTTAGTTGTGGACCATACATTGCCCATCACAAATTGCTTATATATGACATATCTCTACTCTCTGAAAGTATTTCCATGTAGTTCATCACAACCGCCACGGGTGGCCGAGGTCGTTAAGGCGCGAACTTGTGAGCCGGAGGTCTGGGGTTCGAATCCCGCCAAGACCATCCTCCCTGACTGAAGTTTTTCCAAGTTTTCCTCAGTCCTCATAAATGGCAAATGCCGAGGAGATACCCTAAACTTAGGCCTGGAACGTTTCCTTCCTAAAATAAAAATATCCTTTCTCAATTGATCATTTCATCTCATGTATCATCAGCATCTACCGCCTGTGGTGCCTCAACAGTAAAAACGGGCGTTAAACACTATTAAAACAAAGTGTAGTTAATTAACATCATATATACAGATGGTGCCAAAATGTATACACACTTCAAGCAAAGAAAAACTGTGTTAACATAGCAAAACTAAATTCACACAAACAGAAAACGATGACAACTAATCGTCTTAGACTTTTACAGTTACAACAGTTGCTCAAAATGCCCACCATCGATACACTTCTTGAGTAATATTATTTTTCATTTCCCTGTTCCCTCTCGTCCATCCCCTTTTCCCTCGTCTGATCTTTTAACGCTTCGTAAATTTACGTTTGAAACGCAACCTTATTTCGCCACAGAACGTTTTATTTTTCTCACACGCCTGGATTATTTACCTTCATCTCTTCGTTAAGTATTAGCGACCCGTATTTTTTGTTCGACATTACGTTGGAACTGGCGCCTAGCGAAAAATAGAAAACAATAATGCAGGTACACAGCAAATTTCTTCGGGGTACTTGACCGTCCGGGTAAACCCCATTGGTGAACTGAACAAAAGTCACCCGCTTTCACACACTGTTAAGGCATTACAATCTTCACGTTGAAAGTAACGTGCTCATATAGACGTAATAACAAAGGTGTACTGTAATATAGCGGTACATATAATACTGTTTTTTCCGCATTATACAATGAACTATGAATTAAAATGTTAAATTTATATTCCATTTCCGCATTAAGCATGTTCCGTTTTTTACAACAAATTGACATATAAAAATGTACTGGAAGCATCGGGACCGAAATATTTGCATGCTTTAGTCGCATTTCCGAATTATACACGTTCCGCTCTGATCAAGTTTCACTGTATATTAGGCTCTTTAGCAAATCAATGACACCAATAGAGTCTTTCATTTTAAAGAAATAATAATTTAAACCCTTGCCAGAAATTTGACGTCTTTACATTTACATTATCAGTGCATATTTATTGACCGAAATTAATCAATCTAACAATTAAACACAATATTCCTCTTCTTTCTCTATCCCTTATTGCCGTATGCGTCGGGTTTCATCAATCACTTTCTAAACTCTCCTCATTTCTACAGTTCTCTTATGGACTTCCCATGATTGTGCCAATATTTCTATGTATTATTTCCACATCAATGTTGATCTTCGTCCTTCCTACCTTACTTCATATACTCTCCTATCTTCTATCATTGTTACCACATGCCCAAATCAACTCAGCTGCATTCTTTATTTTCCCTGGTTTAAATTCTCGCTTATTATTCTATTTCTTACTTGGTCTCTTCCAGTCTTTCCAACCAATTTTCATAATTATTTCATCTGAGCTGCTTCTATTCTGCTAGAACGTTTACTTAAAAAGCCCAGCTTTCTCTCCCAACAGTAAAATAGCTGCGTATATTGTTTTATATGCTCCAATATTTATTTTCAAATTAATTTTCCTTTCACCTACTACTGTTTTGTAGATATGAACACCATATATACAAATAATAGACTAATCTACCCTTTTGATATTTTTGAAATTAAACTAGCTATAAGCACGCTAAAAAAGAAAAAAATTACTGATCTGGATGATATAACCAATGAAGTCCTTGTAATTTGGAAGATAAGATTACACCATTCCTATTTCCACATTTTGATTACTTTATATGGAAATAGCATTTTCCCTATTGCTGGAAAGCAGTAAAAGTAATTATCATAAAGAAAAGTGCTGACAAGGATCCTAAGGAGCCGAAATCATATAGACCTGACTCCTAAATACTTTTGGTAAAAATTTAAAAAGAGCTCGTTTATAAAAGATTAAAACAATTTAGAATCATGAAAGGTATGAACAACAAACAATCCACTTTATAAAAGGAAAATCGACACAGGAAGCCATAAACCATCTAATGGAAAAGGTAAATAGCTCAAATTTAAAATACTTAATTCGAATCTTAAGTGACATTTCGGTGCTTTCCATAATTTATGATGGTCGGTACTATTCCAGAGATTACGAGAAAAACGCCTCCCAAAAGGCCTATATGCAATATTAATGTATTATTGCAAAGGCAGAAGGGCTCATGTAAAAGGTACTGAAGAAACAATTTACAGAGATAAGGGATATCCAGGCTCGATCCTGGGACCAATTTTTGGGACATAATATTGGAGCCTCTTTTAGATGAACTAAACGACGATGAAAATATGGCAAACACTATCGTGTTTGCAGACGACGTTTTATTTCTAATAGAAGGGAACAATAGAGTAGATATAGAAAAAAAGAGTAAATAACCTAACTAATAAATTAAGTAACTGGTGTAGTAAAACTAAACTCCATGTCGCTCCAACTAAATCAGGTACATGCTCCTGAAAGTTAGTCCAAAATATAAGACGCCAAAAAGAAGCAAAATATTTGGGTATTCACTTAGACGAAAAATTAAATTTTAGGAAACATCCTGAGTACATAAGAAGAAAACCCGAAAACACTATGATGAAATTAGCAAGATTAGTTCAGTTAAATTTCATTTCGCCATATCTACAAGCATTTTGCTTCAATAATGACTAATGGAGCAGGGATCTGGGCTCTGTGGATGAAGTATGTATAAATAAAAACTCTACTAAGGAGATCACAAAGGAAAGTGTTGCTAAGACTCACAGGGGCATTAAACACTTCACCTCCATGGCCCTTTTGTAGTTTGGCCAATTAATTTATTAATTAAATTTAGAGGATATTTTTATTGGTTGAAGAAAATAAATTTAATAATTGAACAATGGAACCTACAGTAAATAAAATATAAACTAAAAATACAATGACAGCACGAATGGGAAAATACCTACGCAGATATGAGAAATTTCAACTTATTTAACAACATCTTTGAGAGATTAAAGCTAAAATTCATACAACTTACCAAAGGCATGGTACTTTACCTAACAGAACTTATTAGAAAAAAATTAACAGAACACAGGATGATATATGTAGACAGGATAACCCTGAGCACGTATTATTTGATGTGAACAGGTGAAAGAAGAAAGAGAAATTTTAAGTGGTCACAAGATGGCACATATACTTAGAAATTAGGGATTATAAATATATTTTGAGCAGGCCGCACTCAAAATAACCTCTGTGATATCACCTCTTCCCATGCTAGAAGAGGTGATATCACAAAAACAGATAATAAGAATTAACGAAGAAGCAGAAGAAGAAGAAATAAGAAAATCAGAACATACGTATACAAAGACAATCCCAAAACGCAAAATATTTAACAGGAAGAGAAAATATTATTAATTAACAGGAAGAGACTGGTACAGGAGAAGAAGATAAGGAAGAAGGGAGTGATGAAGGAGAGGAAAATATTTAAACTTATAATAGACGGAATTATTTTTGGATTATAACCGGAAGAAGAGAATGGGGAGGAAGGAGATTATTTTTACCTATAAGTGGTGAAAACGAAAAATCATGCAAATTGTAACAGTAACTGTGAAGGAATGGTAGAAGGAGAAAAGAAACGGAAAAGACAAATAACAGACAAAGGGTAGAAGAAAATATACAAAAGCACAGCGAAGAAGAAGAAGAAGAAGAAGAAGAAGAAGAAGAAGAATAAGTAATGGGGTAGTAGAAGTATATAGTAAAAGGTTAAGTGGGCTGGTAAGATATAAGTTAGATAGGGTGAAGAAAGTGTGGTTACCAGACCTTACCATTTGGTTTCCGATTGAATATTTTAGTGTAGGTAGATAGCTGGCTACCAATTATAGTTATGTATACTGGCTTCCAGTAGATTTGTATTGTTTAATTTAAAATTTATTTTTTTTTGTAATTTTGTAATTCTGTTTAATTTAATTTTATTAGTGAAATGTTTCATTTTATAAGTTTTATCTTTGATTTGTTAATATAATTATGAGATTTAATCTGTAGAAATATTCTGTGTCGTGAGAAATGAAATTTTATAAATGATAAAATGTGAAAATACACGTTCCGGTATAGGCAACAAGATGCTGGAACGGAGTATTGCAGATTTTATTTCTTTTTATTTTATTTTT
>CM060841.1:45517500-45652500 GCA_030762175.1 Metallyticus violacea | reverse complement strand
TCCAGTGTTTCACGATAAACACTACATTGAGAGTGCTGCAATTAGAGTTGCATTTCCTAAATCCGAAGTGCCGCGTTAAGAAGCAGAAGGAAGGGAGATTAACTATGCAAATTTCTGTGTATTCTTTCTTGTTTGTTGACAGCGTGAAATAGCAGCTAGAACAAGCAACAACTTTCATTGGTTAATGCTCATGGAAATAATAAAACAAATATAATTAATTAAATGTTAATAGAGTGGGAATGCATTGGACAGGATTAGTAGGACCGAAGGAGGATATTTACGTAATTCAGCCTTGCTCAAGGAATGACCTTTGTGCCTACACCACCAGTCAGGAAGGGATGTGGTGAGGGAGACGCCGGATGGAGTCAAGGATAAAGACGGGTCTCCTGTTGCAACCCCTCAGGAATTCCATACCAGGCGCTAGAGTAGAAACCTTTCTAAAGTGCGAGCCACCGTCACGCAGCACCAACCCATCTCGCGCTGGCACTTACGATCCTGTAACGAAATGAAATGAGAGAACGGAAAATTCGTAAAAAGGGAAGTTTCATCCCAAACTAAGCGTTCAGGGGGAAATCATGAAAAACCCAAAGTCAGAATAATCGGCTCCAAGGGTTTTGAACCTATGACCTCTCGAATACGAGTCCCAAGGCTTGAACTATCACTCTCGGTCTGTGGGTAAGATAAAAATACAACAGTAAAAACTATCAAGCAGGAGCTGCGTACACTAAGCAATTCCTCAGCAAGTCAAATTGTTGAAGGGTATTAGAGCGCTTTTTAAATTTCGGTTTCCAGGTTTACTCCCCCTCCTCATGGTATAATTTCCCTGACTTTCTGAAACTATTTTGATTATTTTATTTCAATGTTATATACCGACTCTCGTTGAGAAAAAACAAAAATTGCGGCAGCTAGAGCATTTTTTAAAGATTTGCTTCAGATTAATCCCCTCTCTTTAAATTTCAGTTTTCAGATATACCCAGCAACATCTGTGCTTCAGCAACAGATTTAAAGAAATCATGAATAACGTCATTGATCGTGAAGACCGACGAATAACATTTGACAGACTTGCAGACTTTTCCATGGGTGTACATTTTCGATTCTGCATGGTCACTTGAACATGAGATGCGTTTGTGCGAGGTGGTGCCATGATTACTGACTCCCGTACAGAAGACGGTGTGAGTGGAAGTGTGTAGGTAGCTTCGAATGTGTCCTCCATCCTCCACACTCCCCAGACTTAGCCCCCTGTGACTTTAATCTCTTTCCCTATCTAAAAAAGGAGCTAAGAGGAACCATTTTGGTACTTTCAAGGTCGCCCTGAAACAGGATGAGACGGTTTTGAAGAAGATATCGAAAGACATCTACCAAGAGTGGCAGACGCGTTGGACAAAGTGCGTTCAACTCACTGGAGAATGCTTTGAAAAACACCGCATCAATCTGGATAAGACTAGTGTATTCCAACTGTAAATAAAAAGAAAAACCTTTACATATAAATTAACAGTAACAATAAAAGTAGAAAAGGATAAAACATTTAGATAAAGTCACACTTGAAATTGCTATAACTCGAACTCGTCGAGTTCTTCAATGGCAAGAAGTTAGTTGGAAGTGCTCACTCCTGAAAATATCGCTCTTGTGGAAGAAGAAAGTATGGAAGACCAGCGGCTCAAAGTACAGAAATAGCAGCAAGGTTCCCTTCCTTAAACAAAACTCCTTCCTTTGAATTATTCATGAACATTTAAACATGAATAAGGTTAGTGCAAGATGGTTACCTAGACTTCTTTCCTCAGTCCAAAAGTAGCAACGAGTCATCTGTTATCAGAAGCTTTGCCATGGCTACGAGAGAAGTTCTGCAAACCATTGTTACAGGAGATGAAACTATGGTCCTCTACTATGATCCCTTGTCCAAAAAAGAATCAATGGAGTGGCGTAAACCTAGCGAAGCACCGCCTCTAAAGACCAAGGTCACTCAGTTTACCAAGAAGATCATGGCCACAATATGTTGGGACTGTGATGGAATACTTTTCATTGACTTCATGGAGAGGAACACCACAGTAAATGGGGAGTATGCTGGCCTACTGCACAGACTACATGCTTCCATTAAAGAGAAAAGTTGAGGAAAGCTGAGTAGTGGTGTGCGCCTTCTTCAGACCACGGCCTGTGCACACAGCTCTTGTTGCAAAGGAAACTGTGAAGAAATGCGACATCAAGGAGATCGATCATCCACCTTACAGCCCAGATCTGGCTCCCAGTGACTATTTCATTTTCTCAAAACTCAAGAAGGAGCTTCGAGGAAGGAAATTTAATTGTGACAAAGTGATGGATGCTGTTTATGCCCATTTTGCAGACAAGATTTCTGACTATTTTTGGGGGGGGGGATTGAAATGTTAATTCAAAGATGTGAGAAGTATATTGTAATAAAGAAAAACTATATTGGAAAATGAAATATATGTTTCGTCTTTATCTTACATAGAAAATGGTTAGGCCGGAAACTTATGGATCTACCTTATATCTGAACTGAACAACTGAACACAGCAAAGCGGAAGTTACACCTGCAATTGTTTACTTAACAGATAAGATATAAAACGAGATAAGGTTTTTGTGAAGGCGATACTCCTTATTGGAGAGGCCGGAAACTTATGGATCTACCCTCGAATTAATATGTACTTATTGTCTTCCACCGTTAACAATATTTAAAATCTTTTGCATTTACAATCTGAGCGAGCCCATTTCGTTTATAGTGAAAGTGTTACCTCTTAAACTCGTCGCGGTTTTCGTATATTATCGCTGAACTTCTTAATAAAATTAACTTCAAAGTTGAAGAACACTAATGAAACTATAATACATTGGGAGGAAAGAAGTGTTCTACATTATGTATAGAACATTACCCGACCGTTTTCCTGTGATGACTGAGGAAAACCTATAAAAAAGGAAAATACTCAAATCAAAGAGGGTGACCTTGACGGGATTTATACTATAGGCCTTTCGTTCACTAGTCTTAATAAACTCGAACAACCATTTCGTTGCATATGTATAATGTTGTATTAACAGATTGCAATACCACAATGTTACTAATAACACACAGGCAACTATGTAAGAACATGGTTTGAAAAAAAAAAAAAAAAATATAAACACCGTTGCCAACATAGTAAGCATTTATGATACTGTAACATTAATATAGGGCTTCCAGAATCTATCCTTGCCGCTAGCATGGGATGTTCCTGGGCTTGTCACAGCCGACCACACCTGCACTCCGACACGATCTTGGCGGAAACACCTCGTCTGATGGGAACATAAGCTGTGTATCGATTAACCCTTCAGTCACCGATGAAAGAAACCACTCACAATAACGCACACATGTTACGGGATCACGTTGTCGTAAACAGTAGACACGTATACACTTGTAAGTTTTGACTTTTATCACTTTTATTGATATATGTGCAGAAGACACTGAAAACCCCAACTTGTGCTAATTTCGGTAGTGATTTTGACGTCGAACGTTCAAGATTTGCGTCAATTTGTCTTCTAGCCGTATGTCTTCGCATGTGTTTCTTGTTTGCACTTTGTGTTTCTTGTTATTCACAAGATCGTGCAATGAGTTCCGGAAGGGGGCAATTGCCCAGGGAGCTTAAGATTCATTTCCTCACGAAAGTGAGAGTCATTCATATTTATAATAAGATTTATGCACAACATACGTTGTTCTAAAGTCTAAAGTATTCGCGAACAAATGTAGACTGGTAGCTGGTAGCAAATTGAAGGATAGAGAGCGGGCGGCTGTAGGTGGGGAGAGGAACAGACCTTGGCCGAGACACAAAACCGCTTGCGAGCGGTAAGGATATATTCTGAAAGCTCGGTAGAAAACGACGTTTCTCTTTTTCTTCCGGTGCGATTAGACTTCTAATCAGAATATTGCAATGTCCATTCACTTTGTTACTTTTTGTCAGTGTGATACCTACTTCGTATCAATAAACTCTTGATGTCCACAATTATGTAAACTTTGACAAGGAAGTTACGCATAGCCTTCTCTTCCTATATTATTCAAACACAAATTAAGTACATCTACAAATAATGTCCAATTCTTTGCACCAGGAAAATGTAACAAATTGCCTTAATGCACAAAATCTTACAACACGAGATTCTGAGACAGAAACTGTCTTTCAAACATGTACAAACAAATATTGCACATTTCATCGCTACAATATTTCTTAGTTTAGTAACGCTCGTTGCTCCCCAGTCAGAAATCCCCTGAGCTCTCTGGGAGGAAATAAGGTAATATTCAATGCAAGAATTGAAATAAATCTCTTCCGCAGGAAATGCCTTAAGTACTTTCGTTGAGGAAAAAGGCACAAGAAATGAAAAGTTTCTCAGGCGTTAAGGGTACCTCATTCGAGAAAATATAACAGATCATTTATATAGACTCCAGTATTGAACTTACTTATTTGATAGCGGTAATATATCTTCAGATTACCTCATTTGAATTCGAGATCGACTCTCAAGAAATTCTTCTATAAAACTACACAGCTGAGCCTTCTAGGAAAAGCATTTGAATGATGAATGAGTTTTTTTTAAGTTAATTCAAAAAAGGCTTAGCTTTCTCTCATATAAAAATAACTTCTTATTGCCTTCACCAGAGCAAAACGAAGAGTCAGAATTAATTGTTTTCTAGTTGTGAGCAATCACAACAACAATGCCATATTTGTAGCATAAATTAAATTATATTATCAACTCATAACTTTATGATATCAAACAAACCAACATAGATTGACCAAACGTTTAAATGTGATAACGAAATTGATAATGATAATAGTAAAATAATAATAATAATAATAATAATAATAATAATAATAATAATAATAATAATATAAGAAGAATTGGAGGAGGAGGAGGAGGAGGAGGTAATAATAAGTTATTTTATATAGGGAGAAAGCTAAGAGTTTTAAACCGATTTTGAATTAATTTAAGCGTTCCAGGCCTAAGTTTAAGGTATCTCCCCGGTATTTGCCATCAATGAGGACTGAAGAAAACCGGGTAAACCTGAGTCAGGGAGAACGGTCCTGGTGGAAATCGAACCCCAGACCTCCCACTCATTAGTTCACGCCTTAACGACCTCGGCCACCCATGGTTTTGATTGTGAGGCACCAAACGTGAGTGAAAGAAAGTTACAATAAAAATCGGCAAGTTTATTTACTCGTTATTACAAGAGAATTTTTTTTCAACATGTTTATATTACAGTCTCCACAATTTACAATATAATTACTTAAAACTTTGCACGTACTTCTCCTTATAATATGTACATAAGTTTTTTTCTTATATTAAAATAAAATACATTTTAAAATGCTACAATGAGGATATAAGTATGTTTACAATTCAAATTTCAGAAAATTAATTTTTCCTTTCATTTTCACTGTGCAAAATTTAACAATTGAGCTTCAGTTTGTAGATTTAGATGATATACTTATATTTAATAAAATTATAAATCTTGGAAATAATAATATATACTTTTATACAAATTCACCAATGGATACTTTGATAACTACATATTCCAAAATTTGTTAACATTAAGGAATATCTTTTATTTTTCAATAAAGAATAGATTTTAAATTTAAGCACAGGAACTTTAATTTTATTAACTCTATAACGAAGAAAGAATATATGGAAAACACAAATTTTGTGTCAAAATGGAATGTACCCCTTAAATAACATTTAATTTCTTCATTCAAAGCATACCCAATTTCCGTTATGCAGCAAACATCGTTACATCTTTAAAACTGACAAACTTATTGTTTCGCATGTATTTACTTTGATTCTTTTTCCTTATTTTTAAAGCTCTACAGCGAAATCTGAAGATACTTCAATGTGTAGCCATGCTTTTGTTTCTATTTCTCTTTCTTGAAATCTGAAATTAAAATACAATGCGTATTATAAAAATTATATTATCAATGGATGTCCTCGACTTCACGAGCCTCTACTGTAAACTTTGCCGATAGAAAAGGAATGTGATAGCAACCATCTTTATAAGATCTCCCCCTACGATCTTAGCCTAGGCCTTCCCACTAGTCTTCTGAGTGTGAGTTTTTCTTCCAGTGTCTTGTTTGTTAGGAGCCTGTGCATATGTCCATTCCATTGCAGTCAATGAATGTTAATATGCTATAGAGTTACTTATTGCATAATGGCCCAACTCCTTCACAGGAATAAAAATTATGGACTTTAAAAAATATTCCAGTCAAAGAACCCAAAATATCCATTTTTTTAAGATAATGTCCATAAGCTAGGATTGAGAAAACGAAGGTCTTACAAAATCTTAATTTAATATTTTAAACGACTTCTACATTTTTATAATACCGGACTGGAAAGCAACAAATGACAACATATTTATAAGTACCAAAACATTTCATCTGGAACCTGGAGACTAATCTCTTACCATGTTACATCTGAGTACAGGAGGAAGCTAGGGTGGGAAGAGAGAGAAGGGGAGCGTAGTAAGGGTATTATCATGTATGTTAATTTGAATAAATACATCCATTCTCATGTATTCAGCCGCTGCCACCCTTCTTGAAGACGCTGGACATACATAGCAAAGCCCTTTGAGAAAGAGTGACATACTGCAACATTGCACTGTGACTTGCACCGGCTTCTTCGCTGTCTCCATCGTCGATCCACCTCCAACAGTGATTAAATAAAATCAGCGCACTACGCTTCGAGAACAGGATGACTTGCACGTGAAGCATCTTCCACACTTTCACGTCCTTGTCGAAAGATTGACACCCAACGGGCCATTTTCCGATATGGGAAAGATTTATTATAGGACAGAGAATATTTCGGAAACGAGGCCACACTGATGGGCCATGTGTCCCCCAAAGGGAAGCATTTCGAGGAGGGAAGGACACTCTGGGGGTCCAGGTCCAGAGGCGGCGACACACAGATATAGATAGATAGGCTCCCTAATGTTGCTTCAGGGCAGCCCGCGAGTGGAACCCGCCAGATACCAGGACAAGAAATTTCTCCAAAGCGCAAATCCTGGGCCACGCTGCACAACTAGCCCGCCTCTCCTGGCTCTTTTTACCTTGCAACCAGAACTATTAAATGATATGAAATAGTAGAGCGGAAAATTCGTTGGAAGCGGATATCAATCCAGCATTCGCCTAAGTGACTAGGGAAAACCACGGTCAGATTTGATTCAGGAATGTCCCATATGCGAATCCCAAGCAATACCCTTTGAGCCACACAGTAACGATATCATGGAATTGAAATTTATTGAAATGCTAGACAAAACACAAACTGACCTCCACTTGATTTTGGCCCAGATTATTTTTAAGTGTGGCAACCACAGCGTCAATCACTACATTGTATTCAAGTTATTTTCAGTAATTTGCAAATTATTCGTAATTAATTATATTTACAATTGAAAGAACAAAAGAATAACTTTGGCTAGTGCATTTCAATAATTGATCAATATTAATTATCTCAACAGAAATAAGACATCGTTAATACATTTAAAACAGTGAATTGGTATTCCACATTGTTTCTATAACATTTATTTTTTAAAACATATTTATCAATTTATTTAAAATTTTCATGAAAGGTAGGTATCACAGAAAGTGTAACATTTCTAAAAAGTATAACGAAGCTTATAAATGACCAAAAACAGATAAGTCAAAATAAATAAATTTTATTAATGCTTTATCGATTTGTGTGCATTTGGTCTTCTCGCTACGTCTGTAGATTGGATATAAATATTGTAGGTGTAAGTGTGTAGGGATGAATGAAATGAATTAAAGATGGCGTAAATGAACTCGGAGTCCTTGGAATTTTAAATCTATCTGCATTCACTTTATCCGGGTTAAGCAAAACTCCGTAAAAAAAACAAACCTTACCCATACAGCTTTACCTGGCTAGGATCGAACCTAGGAACTCCTAATTACTAGTAGCAAGTACTACCACTAAGCCATGGAGGCGGTCTAAATCAATTTATTTGTTCAAGAATCTCTAAAAATTAGAAAATTCGTTACAGGCAGCAACTTTGTGGTATTACCTTTAGAAATAAAGAGCAAAAAAGTTAGAAAATTACAAAAAATTGCATAAAAAGAGTAAAAATAATAATTTTATACACATATAGTGTACTGCGCGATCCAGAACACACCATAAGCATTTAAATATACTCGTAATTAGCTGAACTAAAGCAGTTTGTGTAGCATTTCCCCAGAGTTCTTCGTTTTGTATATGCGTTGTGGCAATAAAAAATGGAATAATAATATAATGTAAAAACACGCGCGTAAGATAAGAATCATATACCGGTATTGGGCACGTTCTGAATTTGTTTGCTCTTTCATAACAATGAATAAACATTATCTGATTATGTTGCACATGCGGTTTTTTGTATAATTAATTTTCGCATAGAACTATTATTCGTCGCAAACTGTAATTTGTAAAAGCGTTTATGATGAAAAATATACAATTGGAGGTTGAAAAAGTGTATTTACTCATATTATCCAGCACGGAAGAT
Source organism: Metallyticus violacea (assembly GCA_030762175.1). Classification (NCBI taxonomy): domain Eukaryota; kingdom Metazoa; phylum Arthropoda; class Insecta; order Mantodea; family Metallyticidae; genus Metallyticus; species Metallyticus violacea. Next base: position 45,644,006 of record CM060841.1, on the reverse strand, counting down.
TATAATCGGGGGGCCTGAGCTCGGAAATTAGACGAAATGGTTTTTCTATCTGGGTAGAGAATTTAAGAGTCCCATAGAAATGAACATGTTTCGGTACATTTATGGTTGGTAGGGTTAGTTTTTATTTTGCCTCTTTTTACTTCTGTTGTCTATTTTAAGGCTTAAAACCTTGTTTTGTCTGTTTTGGATCGTTATGGATTTTCTCTGCGATTATTTAAGCATTTTTAAAAGCACACCAAGAATTTCAACATATCAAAGCGAAAAAAATTATAAAAATTAAAAGGCATGTTCATCTCACAAAAATATATATTGAGAATCTTGTTATACATTTATTTTCAAACGGTCAAAAACTTTTTTCCCCAACCTATTCACTTAAGCTCTTTAAATAGCAGAACCTTCATTAATGAAAAGAACTCACGGTTACCTAGGGCATACGAATGCCAGAAAATAGAGTGGATGAGGGAAGTACTGTAGTTTTGAATAGTCCTGGCAAATACTTTATATGAATCTGCGGGAGACAATTATAGGAAAATTATGTTGGGGGTAACTTCTCAGCTGCATAAAAGTAGCAAACAATTGCAAGTTAGAAAGATGAGAGAGAGCGGCACTGCTGTGCAAGAAACCTTCCCTACAATGTGCTCAATAAGAGAGATACTAATCTGATTTCCCTATAAACACATAACCAGAAAATGAAGTGGACTTGAAACCACTGCACATCTCTTGCTAATTCACCAGGACTATTCAAAACTACTTTACTTTATGTTGATCAACATTTCCACATGGTGAAAGATTAACGTTCTCTGTAATTGATATGAGTCTTTCCGAAACATCTTGTTTTAAATGAACTTCAATCAGTTCAGTGGAAACAGAATGTTCTTTTTCCATGATGAAAAATGTTCTATCTAATGATAATTGGTATCTTGAAAAACCATCTTCTTATTGCCTGTGATCAAGATAAATAAACTTAAGTATATTATATGATAAAGAAATTATTAAGTATCTTAAATACCAATTAATAATGAGTGATATTATTCTCTGTTTTCACGTTAGATAAAATTATTATTTTAATTATATTACTGCCTATTTTCAGTATTTTAAGTGTCCCTCTTCGAGTGAGATGAAGCGGAAAACGTGATTAAAACTGTGGAATGCTAAACGTAAGAGCTGGATTCTTTACTACCACCATGTACTAGAATGAAATGCTTTCCAGGAGACAGATGACGTGCATTGCGTGCATCAATGGCGGATGTCATACATCAAATCAATCATTTTTTCACTCGTTATTAATATTTTCTTTTCTATGTATGACGTATCATTTTTCATCGAAAAGCAATAATACTGGTTAAAGCTGTGAGAAATAAGTTTTTCTATTGAAAAAAGGTTGCACAAAACTTTGAATATCTTAGAATTTTTTCATTGCAATGATGTTATTTTAATGAGTGAAAAACATATTTCTTTAAACATGCTTTGTGTCGACAAGCAATGTTGATACGTATTTGATATATTTTGTAAGCATTTGCGTTATTTTTGATGAAAAAAACATTTCAGAGGGAGTGAATTTACTTGCCAACTGGTGGACCCCGGTTCGATCTCCCGTTAAGGTCTTGGCATTTAGCGGAACGTTAAACGCTTATACAAAAGAACCTAAAAGATTATACAAAGAAAATAAACTACAAAATAAATATTTATTTTTACTATAATTTCAGCGTAGTTATGCCTATATGCTTTCGTGCTATCTTTTATGAGAAATAAGGTTAGGCATATGAAATTTGAAATTTCATATGCCATCACATTTTACGACTTACGACTTAAAGAGGAATCAACTGTTTTTTATTTTCTTTCGTTGGTACTAGACTGTTTTATTACTATTTGAACAGAATTAATCTTTATAAACTATTGAGCATTAAAAGTAATAATTTTGACATGATAATAAATTGTTTGAAGTAATACCCTGTAACAAAGAACAGAATTTAAATAGACTACCCAAGAGTTTCGAAGTAGGCTCTGATATTATAATATTAATAATTATAATATCCCCCAAAATAACTGTCCTAGAACTAGGGAATTATTTTTGTTCTGTCCAATGGTGGCTGTAGTTCACTATTTAACTCAACAACGCTTATTTTTTCAAGCTGTTATCCTATAAACGAAACGGGACAAATGTTTGAAGCGTTTCTGTTAACAATACTTAGGTTGAGAAACCTTCAAGGCTGGAATATAAGAGCTGAAATATTCCAGAACACTTGTACATGCGGGGAACGAAACTGTGACATCATCAGGCATGAGCTACTCTTAAGAGTGACTGTGAGAGAAGATTGCGTGCTACAACATTGTAGAAAGCCGTAAAAAGACTCTGGGAGGACAAAAAGTAAGTGTGTATTTAAGAAAATGTAAAAGAAGAATCAGTTGAGATGTGAATGTGAAATTCGGCATACTCTCTTTTGTTTCCTGTGCTGAAACAGTGATGCTTGATTGTGACAAATCTCAAATATTTTAACAAATTAATTAAAAAACATGCCGGAAATGAAAATAATTTCAATAATGTCTTGTATATCAGAGTTTTTGCTATGAATGGCTTTATTTTTTCAATGAATATTGTATTTACATAATATTCTTCATATTCATTTGCTATCTTTTTATCTATTTGATTATAAAAGATGTGCAGCTCACATCTGATTTCTTGCACTCTGCCAGTTGCCAAATTTCAATAATAATAACCAGCTTGTCAAGCAATGATAGTAAACAAAGTGTGCGGGGAAAAAGTGAATCGTGTTTTAACAAATAAATATCATTTTCATTTTTAAATTGGTGGTGACGGGATGAAACTTAAAATGTAATCTATGTTAGTTTTGAACTTACCCCTCAATGTCTAAATGATGTATATTTTGTTTAAATTAATTTTATTTTAAATGAGTAGTTATTAATTATGTAAAATTATGTAATTGTCTATATAGTACAAGAAGGCACTGTTGTTATTGTTATTTTAGCTCTAGAATGACCATAAAAAGTCTGAAAGTATTCCATATATTTGTGAGTGTTTGTCTTCAATTTGCAGCAGAAGCAAAGCAAATAAGACATAAGACAAAATGCAGTATACATTGTGAGCCATGTCGAGGCCATTTTCCTCTGAACCGAAGGGGAAAATTAAAAAAAAAAAAAAAAAAAAAAAAATGCTTCAGATTAAATTTGAAGTGCTCTTAAGAGGGACATAGACAGCGACCTTAACTCGTCCTTGAAATGCCCTTCTCAATGTCATTTCAAGGTCAATTTGATTTTTTTCAAATAGAATAGTGTATTTTCTTTTACGAGAATGGAAAGAACATTAAATTTTCAGTATAAAAGTTGTAGTACACCTATAAGCTACGGGTGATAGATGAAGTGATATTGAACAAATAAGACAGCACATATTTTTCACTCACTTTCACTTTACTAGCATCAACTTGTTGGAAAAGTTACCGTTTTTAATTTGTAGTAGGGTCGTTGGGAAAATTCAACACGCTTCTGAAAATCCTCCCCATGAAGGGCTTAATGTAGGCTAATGTGATTTGGATGGTATTTGTGACGCTTAACCTCTCTACTTTGAAAGATTCCAAAATCATGTTCCAGTTGAGAGAATTTCGGTGAGGATTAGCGGCAATTGCAGCTAATACAGGGACTTCGGAATTTCCCCCAATTCTTATTCGACGGTGTTTTCTTGGTGCAACATTTCCCGTTTCGGAGAGCGAGTTTGCAAATAGTTGAAGAATTCTAACAGATGGCTGCGTCCTTTCAGGATATCGATCTCCTTATAAGTTTCAAGCTGCTCTAGCGTTCTTATGAGCTTTGTCATAAATGTAAATCATATCGATGCTCTCGTTGTCCGTGTATTGAACATTCATGATTGAAGAACGAAATGAAACTGGCTAAAAATAATGTCCTTTAAGGTTTGAGTTGGCAATGATGAGCACTCGTTTGTGTACCGATGTCAACAAATGAGCTTCTGTGTGTAAACAAATGAGTTTCCTTCATAGCAATAACAAAATAAAAGAGAAGCGAAAGTGAGTGAAAAACATTTGCTATCTTATTTGTCCAATATATCATCATCCATTACTCCTCTCTTATAGATATACTAGAACTAACTTTCATACAGAAAATTAAATGCTCTTTCCATTGCCAGAAAAGAAAATAACAATTCCATTTGAAAAAATCGACGTGACCTTGAAAGGACCTTGAGAATGAAATTTCAAGGGCGAGTTAAAGTCGCTAGCTTATGTCCCCTAAGAGCACTTTAAATTTTGTTTGAAGCATTTTTTTTATTTTTCCTTTCGTTTCGGAGGAAAATGGCCGCGACATAATTGCCTCATGTGAAAGAGAGAGAGGGAGAGTGGGAGAGTCGCAAAAAGACATTTAATCTAAGTTAAAATTGACGTTAATGCTTGATGAGCATCTGGAGATAGTCTTTATAGTGAAATACAGGGTAACTGTAAATGGGGTAACTATTTAATGTATTAACCAGTACTGTATCGTTAGAATAGTAATTTGCAGTTTGTAATCGATAGATCGAAAAAAAAAAAAACGGGGGTGGATAATATCAACTTCAAAACGTTGAACTTCATCACGCATCAAGGTGTACACTGTAAGTTCTACTGGTATCAAGCTACTTGCACATTTTGTAACAACTATTAATTGAATTTATACTTTTGAGTGATTAGACAAGAAGACAGGGCGTCAAACTCAAACTCTGTGTGACAACTCGACTTGTATGAAACGTGACGTGTGCTAATATAAATTACATATTTGTTAAGTAGCTGTGTATTTACATCCCTAAGCTATGCCTTTATTATCAATTTCAATAAATCACTATTGTCTTCCCCAGATTCCTAGTTTTATCCTCCTAGAATATCTTATATTTTTGTGTCTCTCTTTTTTATTTTATGTTTATATTTTTAATAATCTCATTATTAATCTTTTATTCTCAATGTATATTCCTATAATGCATAAAAAGGGACAAACCTCGATCTTTTGTTAAGTGTTACGTTTGCATAGTAAGCGTGAGTAATTATCAAAATTTCGTTCAGGAAAACAGCGTTGTCCCGTCTCTGGAATCCCTTTCAGTGTCTAAAGAGATTGGATGCAGAAATGATATTAATTATTCGTTTTTATTAATTAAAGTAACCTCAGATACTCTTAATAATATGAGAAACAGAAAATATTCAAAGGTTGATGTACGGAGGTAGAGTGTTCTGGAGAATCACCAGCTATCTCGTGGTAGTGTATTAACTGTGAGATGGCAATTGCCGGGAAGGTACCCAAAATTAGGCATGGAACGGTTTCATACTTAAAAAAAAGCATTTCCTAGTTCATCCTTTCATCCCAAGTGTCATCAGCGTCCACTACTGTGTCCTCAGTAGTTAAAATGGGCCTTAAACACTATTAAAAAATCTGTTCAGACAAAGCAGTAACACTATCGGAAGTAGGTGAGATGGGGCAAAATTATTAATATTTGTTCGGCATTTTTAAAGTTCTATAATTTATATCGTCTTCGTTATTGATTTTGTTTTCCAAATGTCTGTTTCTTCCTTGAAATTGGGCATGTCCCACCTACCCCTACGTGGCGATATTGTAGTAGTTTCTTGAGGCCGGGCCACCATAAGGCGCAGCTACCATGACACACTGGAGATTATGATACAGCAAAGGGATCCTTAAATCTAGTGAGGCCTAACCCACCCAGATAATGGGAGCCATAGGGATCTTTCTAGATAAAGAAAAATCTTATAACATATCCAGAAATTGAACCCAGGAACCTGAGGAACGCTGACCACTAGAACATAAAACCGGATATTGAATGTTATTCTAAAGCAAGTATCCAGCTTGAAATGACTCTGTTTCTGTACACATTAACGGTTTGGTTTCATTATGCTTTAGAGAAATTGTTATGTTTTCTATATTGTATAATTAATTTATTGAAATGAATGTTATCTGCACACCGTTATCGATGAATGGACATGAATGGAATACCTCAATTTTCAAAGTGGGCACCTGTGCGTCTATTTCCTCAAACGGCCGGAAATGGAGTTCGTCTTCTGGAAGAGATAAGGCTCGATGAGATTTTTGGCCGTCATTCCGCTCCACACGATGACTTTTGGACGACTCTGCTTTTTTTCAACGACATACCGGGATCGGGTTTCACCCAGTAATGACAATTGTGATGTCTGAACAAAAACAATGAAATTCCACATTTCAAAGCGTGCGGCTGCATGAGCTCGCTCCCTAACGACAGAAGTTCAGCCATCTTTGTTATTGTAGGCGTATGCCCTCTCATGGTTACCGTACGCCACGAGTACGGGAGGTCTGGGGTTCGATACCCCCCAAGACCGTCCTCCCTGACTGAGGTTTTCCTCAATCCTAATGGCAAATGCCGGATAGATAACCTAAATTTAGGCTTGAAACTTTTCTTTCCTTTAAAAAAATTCAGTTTATCATTTTATCTCATGTATGATTATGGCTCAGTAGTTAAAATTGACGTTAAACACTATAAAACAAGGCTACTGTCTGTACTTCCGATACGAGAAAGGTCAAATACTTTTTAATGACGTATTAGTGTACACTATCTCCACTTTGATTCTATTGATATTACAGTCATCATAATTAATGCAAAGCTACTTTCCGCCCACTCTGTACATTTGTTCTACTTTTGTTCCTATGGTAAGTGTATCACCTGATATAAACTTTGTTTATATACTAACAGCAATGGTTTTTAGAATGGTTTTGCCTTTATAAGTTCATATGTCCTACTGCACTATTACAATGCATTGAGAAGGTGATTAATTTATTGGATTAAGATATTTCTGTTCTGTAAAAGCAAATTTTAGGAAACTTGAGATGAAATTACTGATAAAAATACAATCCGGTAGACCGAAATCAGTAAAAAACGAAGTAAATGGTACTTTAGCTTTACAAGGCCTGTGCTACATATAATGACTGTAGTGTAAATTAAGTTTCAAAGCGTTTGGAGATGAATTATTCAACAGTGTGCCAAATATTATTAAATGAAAATGGTTTTCAACCCAAAAAGCATATTTGCGTCATTTTTTCTTTGCAAACGTTAGTAGTAACTGGTAATTACACTAAGTGGCTAGACAAAAGTTTGGGACAGATGAGATACATTTCAAATTAATTGCAGAATATGAGTGGAAAATAATACAAATATAATTATAAGAATTACATTCGGTGTTACTGTCTAGATGGTTTTATGTCATATTCTACAATAGGAACCTTCTTTCTACGAAGAAATCAAAAATGGACAAACGAAAGCAGTAAATGTAATTGGACAACGATATTTTCGAATGTTTCATGACTTCTTATCCCCAGCTTTACTGAATCATTGTTTTATGCAGGATGGTGTTCCACCTCGTAAATACACTACTTTTTGGCGTAAAAATAGTAAGTACGGCTTCCTTCGGATATGGGTTCCTTGTCGTAGATTTACGGCACGTAAAGAACGTCAAGCCTGAAAGAAGAGACCTCTGAGCTAAATTTAGTGGCCGTTTCAAGCCCTGAATTGAATGAGACGCTGATGACTTGAGATGTTAAAGAGCGTCTACTTAATATGCAACTATTAAACAGCACAATTGGTGATCGAGTAATTGATAGGCATTTGCCGAACATTTGGCCTCATTGGTTACCAGATATGAATCTTAATGATTACTAGCTAGGGTGTATTTCTTAGTAGACTCTCAAGAAACTGAAACAGTCCACATTGAATGTCATTGAAAATATTCATAGAAATGCACTAATACCATAGAAGAACGGCTACTTTTTATTGAATGACATGGTATCGTTCCTTTGTTCCAAGTTTTTCTTGCTAAATCTTTTATAATATTCTGGTTTATTCTTTTATGACAAAAGTCCATTTTTTACAAACAAATTAGTGTTTTTTTACTTTTGCAGAAATGTATAGCAATTTGAAACTGCAGATGAACTGATATATTTAGATTTCGTCTTATTTTTATTGTTGTTAAAAATAATTCGTTACAAGCACTAAAACCTTATTCCTAATTATTGAGCTAATTACTGCCAGGTAATCGATGTATTCCACAGCACTAAATCGCTTAATCTCTGCAAACACTCCCTAAATTATCCCATTGTTTACCAGCTTCATCGTTGCTGGTTGTTTTTCAGAGAAGAAAAACAAAAGAAAGCTTATTTATTAAACAGTTGTCGTAGTTACCAATTAAAATAAAAGAGTATCGTTTTCTGACATGCAATTGACAACACAAGAAGCTAATTTAACTACCAAAGCGAACTATATACACCAAAGAGCCTTGTGACGCTAATACAACGAATTTAGCAAGGGTTGCGCTGCGTCGGCTAACCGAATTCAATGAGCCGCAATAACCAAACCCTCGCTGTCCCTTTGGAAATGTCAAAGCATAACCATCCCTATACCCCCGTCACTGTCTACGTGATTTGTACTCTGATACCTCTACTTTAGCTGTATACTATGAATTCCACGGCGTCCATAGAATTAATCGCGTGATACAACTGTCACTCTGTCCAATAGCGAACATAACCCAACCGTACAGAATTCCCAAGCAAGATCAAACAGTTGGCCTATGCAGGTAATATGCTGTACAGCAGTTCCTTTCACCTTTCTACGTCTTTTTTTTACGTTATTGGTTTAGAAAAGCGTTTTTTATCACCGATATGATCATGCCTGAAAACTTTAACAGAGAATTATTAAATGTTTAAAACCAAATAAAATTATGTTATAAAGACAATTTTAATTAAGATAATTTATTGTTACTATTGCTGAATAGGGGAAGGTCGCAATCTTCTAGAATTTTCACAATTTTTGGTAGAATTTATACTTGAAGGCTGAAGTAAACAGAGAGGGAGTTTGATATAAAAATAATAACGTATTTATATAGAGAGAGGGTGCCAAAAATGTGTACACACTTCAAGCAAAGAAAAAACTGTGTTAACATAATAAAACTGAATTCACAAAACAGAAAATGATGAGCACTAATCATCTTAGACATTTACAGTTACAACAGTTGCTCAAAATGCCCACCATAGGCGTCTATACACTTCTGAGTACGTTGAACTACTAATTGAGCAACGTTTGCGAAAGTGTCCTCAGCGATTGCAGCACATGCCGTTTCAATTTCTTCCCGATGTGCTGCCAGTGTAGCTCTTTCTACGGTATACAACATTCTTAAGAGCTCCCCATAGGTAGAAGTTCAGCGGAGGTAGATCCGGAGAATGCGGTGGAAACTCAATCGGACCTCTTCGTCCTATACAGTACCTAGGATAGTTCCTTGGATCCAGTGCGCGGGGCTTGTTGCTGTGCGAGGTCTCCCAGATCTGCCCTTGTGAACTTCGCATACGATACCATGAGTCTCAAATTTGTCTCGAATGCGTGCAATTGTTACTCGCATTGACGGTTCTGTTCTTTTTTTCTTTTTTTTTTTTTGAATAGTGTTCAAACGCCCGTTTTTACTACAGAGGCACCACAAGCGGTGGACACTAATGATATATAAAATGAAATATATTGGGAAAGGATTTTTTTTAAGGAAGGAAGCGTTCCAGGCCTAAGTTTAGGTTACCTCCCCAGCATTTGCCAGTTATGAGGACTGAGGAAAACCTGGAAAAAACCCCAGTCAGGGAGGACGGTCCTGGGGGGATTTGAACCCCAGACTTCCCGCTCACGAGTCCGCGCCTTAACGACCTCGGCTACCTGTGGCGTTGCGCTTCTGTTCTGTACACACGTCTCCATTGCCTTTGAACTTCAACAACATTCTCGGTCTTCCAATACTACTTCAAAATTTTTTCCGTTGTTAAAACTATTATCTTGGCTTCATTTTGTTATGACAACGCTAGCATAATGTGATGCGAGTCACATTTGATTACAGAACATCATAACGATAATCTTAGCTTTATTTGATCATTGTTAATTTACCAATCACGTAGCAAGGCTATCATAATGTATATAGTCATATCTGTTTACAGAACATCATACTTCACATTACTGTTGTTTTTCGGTGCAATTTTGAAATATATTAAAAAGATGTAAAAGTGTGTATACATTTTTGACAGCCTCGGTGTATATATATAAACCTTTCTTCTGGTTTTACAGACAACAAACTTGTTGATTACCTTTTGATTAAAGTGTGGAATTTACAAGATGAAGTCTATCTCTACAGAAAGCAGTACATACTTCCTATGTAACACCAAGCGCAAGACAGAAGTTCCCTAAAAACATTTTGTGCATAAAAACACATTAAACAAAGTTATAGGGACTAAACTTTCAATTAATCTGAAATATTTAAAAACAACTAACTTAAATTCAAGGAATAGGTTTTGAGAACAATAAAACATGATATTTATGAAATAGTTAATATAGCTTGGAAACTAATGAGACACCTTAAATCAACGGAACGCGTTAAAGCTAAATTATTTTATATTTCATAACTAGAACGTATAGATATTACAAAAAGTATTATATAATGACAGTATAGATGATATGCAAAAGGAACAGCAGGAAGAAAGAACAGTAGATTAAATAACAATAGAATAAATGCAAAATACTATCAAAATAATAAAAAAAAAAAAAAAATAGAAAAGCTCCAGGAACAGACATCTTATATTGGAATTAATAAAATATGGAAGGATTGATACTACACTACACCTACGATATTTATTGAACATGTGTTAAAGAATAAAGATAATTCCAAAATAATGAAAATAGCTAAAACTATCTCAATATTAAAAAGGGGCAAAGAAACGAATGCAGAATCTATAGAGGAATAAAGTTATTAAACATGTGTATAAAATATACGCAAGCATCATTACCTACAGATTAAACATTTTATGTGATATAAAATTAGTGAGGAACAAAGTGGATTTGGAAAAATGAAGAGAATATAACTTAAAAACACATAGGGCATTTGTATGACCTATAAAAAGCTTTTGATAGAATAAACCGCTTTTATTATGGAAAATATATCAAACAGGTTAGCCTATACATCTAACAAAGGTTATAAAAACCTTATATTTGAATACAAAATTGATAATAGTTGTAAATGGGAAGTCAACAGAAAAATAAAAATAAATTGTGGTCTAAAACAAGGATGTAGTCTCCCTCCAATATTATTTGATACACCGAGGGTTACAAAAAATGTGCACACACTTTCACAGTAGATATCTATTTAATACATTTCAAAGTTGGATCAAAAAACAACAGTAATGTGTCGTATGATGTTCTGTAAACAGATGTGACTCACATTATGATAGCGTTGTTATATGACAGGTAAACCAACAATGAACAAATGAAGTCAAGATAATCATGATGTTCTGTAAAACAAATGTATTTGACATTACGTTATGCTAGCGTTGCTACAACAAAATGGAACCGAGATTATCGTTTGAACAGCGGAAAGTAATTTTGAATTGGAAAGCAATTGGAAAACCGAGAATGTTGAAGTTCAAAGGCAATGGCGACGTGTGTACAAAACAGATTCTCTAGATCTAAATCCGTTGGACTCCCTATGGGGAACTCTTAAGGATGTTGTATACCGTAGAAAACCAGGTACACTGACAGCACTTCGGGAAGAAATTGAAACGGCATGTGCTGCAATCGCTGAGGACACTTTCGCAAACATTACTCAATCATTATTTCAACATACTCGGAAGTGTATTCGACGTCGATAGTGGGCATTTTCAGCAAATGTTGTAACTGTAAAAGTCTAACACGATTAATGCTCATCATTTTCTGTTTGTGTGACTTTTTTGTTACGTTAACATAGTTTTTTCTTTGTTTGAAGTGTGTATACATTTTGTAGCACTCTCTATATATTGACGACATTCTTAAAAATGGAAAAATGCTACACATAAAGGAATAGATAGAGTTAGGACTGAATATACCAGTAAATATTTTGCTATTTGCAGATGATACAGCATTAATTTTTGACAATGAAGATATATAACAAAATACAATATACCAACCAAATAAATTAAATAAAGAATAAAACATCATAAATGCAAAGACTAAAACAAAAGTAATAGCGTTCCGAAGTAAATAACTAATAAATACGAAAATTGTGATAGAAGAATAAATAATAGAACATTTTCAATATTTAGATTGTGATGTCACATATGATGAATGAATAAACGGTGTTTAACGCCCGTTTTTGCTACAGAGGCACCATAGGCGGTGAACACTGATGATACATCAGATAAAATGATATATTGGGAAAGAATTTAATTATAAAGAAGGAAACGTTCCAGGCCTAAGTTTAGGGCACTTCCCCGGCATTTGCCATTTATGAGGACTGAGGAAAATCTGGAAAAAACCTCAATCAGGGAGGACGGTCCCGGGGGATTTAAACCCCAGACCTCCCACTCACGAGTCCGTGCCTTAACGACCTCGGCCACGCGTGGCGGTGTCACATATGATGAAGATCAAGATGCCAATATAAAAATATAAAAAGTCCAAAGTGTGTAAAGCAGTGTATGGAACAATTAGAAATAATTTTAAAAACCAAGTGAAAATAACATAATTAAGATTCTACTTAGTTTTTTTAATGGAAGTGAGGTTTGGACTTTTAAAAAAGGAAAGAAAATAAAATTCAAGTAGCAGAAATTCGCTTTTTACAGTCTGTCACAGGATACACAAAAGAAGATCATATAAGAAATGAGGATATAAGAAAGGAATTAGAAGTGCAACCAATATTACAACACTTAAAAAGAATGACAGAAGATAAATTCCGAAAAATACTTTGACATGTAACTCGAAAGGAAGAAGATCAATTGTAAGATCAAAACAAAAACATGACAGCGGAACAGGCGGGACCTAATCCGTGAAGGAAAAAGAAGAACAATCTCAATTATTTGAGCCTTCCCTGTTCATCAAGTTCATAAGTAATTTTACATTGAGTGAAAAAGAAATATTTCTAAAGGAATAAAGAATGGTGCCATTTATCTCTAGTATGATTTAATATAAAGGATCATCTCTGGGTAGTTAAACTTTTAAGAGACATATTTTACAATTATCCATTTTGCTAACGATACACGAATTTCCCGATTAAAAATGGAATTGTATGCCCGTTCTCAACCTTCATATCGTTGCAATCAAATTTAATGTGAAGTTTCTCCTATAAAGACTAACGTGAGCGCATTTTGTAAAACAAACTCAATTAGAGCAAAACTGAAATACAGAATACTATAAATCGCAAAATTAAATAATTTCACATATGACGTTTGGTATTTACATAGCAGTAGAAATACAAATAAGAGAGATTTCGACAGTTCCGCAAAACAATAAAACGAGCATTATTGAATGAGGTGAATAAAATTCACATTTAAATGTTTTGTAAAGTAATTGATATTCCAATTTTATTACATAACAACGAGAACAGTGGAGAAGGACAGAGTTAGATAAATATTGTTCCTTTGTGCGATACCAGAATATAAATCTTTAACGTGCGAAACAAAAAGAGAGAAATTAGAGAGAGAGATTAAAGACAAAAGAGTTAAATGAAATCACTAAAGAATATAGACATCATTGGAAGTATTGCCTATCATGTAAAAAACTTATCGTCCCAGAGATCACAGATAAACTTGACTTCTTCAGGAGTGCCCCGTTTTTTTAATTCCCCTAAAGTTCCAAGTGGTTTTTCATACGACCTGTCTTTTCCTCATTTTTGACAGATTAATAGTGTGAAAAGCAAACAATTTTAAATCAAATAAAGATAATAGGCAATGTTCTATTGGAAAACTGCACTCAAATATGCTTTAACTCTTGACAGTGGTCTAAACTTCCGATAAGACATAACTGTTGGACACCTTCTTGATGCATTAATGTGTTGTGACCAAAACATAATGGCTCGGTTTTAGCAATTCATCCACAAATTAATTTCCTAAGTCATTTGTATGTGTTAACGAGTTCGACATGGATATTAAAGATATCCGAAAATAAAACTCCTCATTTTCTATTATATTTCATTTTCGGAATAAGGGAAGTGTACATCGCTATTTATATCAGTTTATCCAACTTCACGCTAAAGTTCATCATATGATAAACTGCTTGGGAAATAAGCTACGGAATTGATATTCCGCAAATACAGTGAGGTTATTTTAGTTACAGCCCGCCTGAGCATCGCTGCTTCTTTGTGGGAAGTGCGCAAAGCTAGTATTTTTATTTGAATATTTATATTTTAGTGCAAGTATAACACGATACTATATTTAAAACTGATAATAAGCGCTAACATATGTTATATGCAAGGTTGAAAAAGATGTCAGCTGTGTACACGGCGGTTCGGAACGCGTTTCTTATCAAGAGATTCTCTCTAACTTTTTAACATGCTGGTGAAAGAGATTGCTAGACTTTTTCTTGCAATTCTTATCTGCAAGATTCAGTTTTCGCATGTCGTATTTAACGAGAATCCAATGTGCCCCTCAAATTTGAAACAAAAATAATTAAAAAAGGAAGGGAAAAATGGAATTTTGCATATTTTTGACCTGTGTCTTAGAAGCCCGTGTGCTTCAAATTTATAAGTGGACTATTGTTACATCTTGGAGCATGTATGACTAAACCCACCACTCGTGCTGTTGCCAGGACAGTTGGCGTAGGTCAAAGAAGAAAAATTTATTTCTTATGATGTCACTGGTCATAGGCTGCCCGTTCTTATTCCTTTCATGCACGAATTCCAAAATTGTTTCTTTGATGTCAGAATGTCTTCCTTTACGAGGACCTGTGAATTTCTTCCTACTAGCTTTAGTTGTAAATAATGTCAATTTTGTTGCCACAAACGAACGTTGCTCTCAACTACATTGAACTTCTTCCTGTCTTTCTGTTACAATTGTTTTCAGCATAAAGAATTACTTTAAAAGTAGCATCATAAAATGTTCTCTGTTTGTCCTTCATTTCGTGACCTGCTATTCAAACGCTCCATGCAATAATAGGCCAACAATAAACGTAACGAAGTAGAGAACTAGTGCAATGCATTATGACGTAATAAACGATAAGTTGGAATGAAGTTACCAGTGAACTACAAAACGGGTTTGTACGCATCTAATACACCAAAATTTTGAGTACTGCACTTGGACAAAAAGGTGCGCATTAGATTCACGTAAATACAGTATTTATGGTAGATAAAAACCCGTTCTTAACACTATATATATAAGTGCCACATAATTTACACACAAATAAATTATCTATTAACACGCACTCGCTGACAAAGCATCCTTCAAGCTAAATACAAGCTGCTATGTGCACATACATTATACGACCTTGATGACTGACTTCTCTCAGTACGCAACCATCCCATATAATCTTGCTATATACAATGACAATGTAGACTGTTGAGAAAAATAAAAAACAAACGTCTTTTTTACCAATGGTAATATCACACCTTCCCTAAAGAATACAAAGGCAGTAGCCAATCAAAATTAGCACTAGATATAATTACTAACTTTATATTCAAGATGCAGTATTATATTAAGCATTCTAAAATATACTAACAAAACAAAATGACTGACGTTACTAATTTGATTTCGTCCAGTGAATTGGTAATAAATTGGAGATTTCCTTACATAAGTAAAATACTGTACCAAAAATGTTTCATAAAAGCAAAAAGCTGTGTTATTAGTTATTCCTTTAATGATTTATGGAACCGGATAACTTTCGCTCAATTCTGGCATTAAGAATAATTTGGGATCCACTACGAATTACACAGGATATTTCCGAGCTGATTGTAAAAACTTTCAGGGATGATGGAAAAGGACAAATATATAAATCTGAGACCAGAAATCCTGATCCGGAAACGGCGGAGTCGAAAGATAAGTCAACATTGTTGTGGGATACCATGTAACAGTAGAATACCAGAAGCTACCAATCATTGTTTATACGATTTATACATTGATGTCTTTATATATACTTGCTAACCCGAACAACTTGTTGAAGTGCATCATGAGGAGTGGAGACAGAAAACTCCACTACTGCAATACAGACAGCGTGATGTGTATCGGACATGGACAGTCCGGATATGAACGTGTGTGTTGCTAGTTGAAGTGTACAGTCGATCTGCCAGTTAAGTGGAGTACACGGGTGCGGAATATGCAGACATGTTTTTCGTGAACGGACAAGCTAATGGGAACAGCTGACAGGTTGTATCGGTCAAGTTCTTTTGTAGGAGACATTCGACCCACAACTTGCTTCCAGACTGTTCCAACGGTTGAGAGAAACAGAGCAAGTGGTACTACAATACAACAATCAGGAAGAGTACGGACTTCCGCCATGGAAGAAGAAGTGCTTGCTCGGAGCCTTCAATCAGCACTCGATCAGTTGCACGTGATCGCGCACAGTACACGGGAACAGCAGCTACACCCCTACCACCGTCGGAAAGTGCAAGCTTTGACTCCTGCTGACAGGGGCTCCGGTTTCGTGGTCAGCGCGTTCACTTGATCTTTCTTCTTCTCGTGGAGTTATATGAAACATCTTGTGTATGGGGACAACAGTCGAGACTGAAGAGGCTTCTCGCTGCTTGTGATGTTGTTCGAACGACACTGGGTTTGTTCTAACGAGTACAACGGAACTTTGTGCGACGTCATGCCTGTGCCGAAGCTGGGGGCGCCACTTTAAACATGTGCTGTGATTGTAGCTCTCTGTGACAGTTGTACAGATAAATATATTACATCCACACACAACGAATTTGGTTTATAACTTTGGACTCGGTCGTTTCCGAACCAGGGTTCATAATCTCAGATTAGCACATTTGTTCTTCTCCATTATCCTTGAAAGTTTGTATCACCAGCTCGGAAACAACCTGTATAACTACTTAATAGAAAGGTAAATGTATTATTTTCATTTATAGATATCTTTTCATCTGTAGTGATAAATTTATATTTTGAAAATTCTAGATTTTAAAAAGGAATAAAGAAAAAACAAACAATTGCGCGTAAAGCCTTTAAAATAATAAATAAAATTTTATTTCTGCTATAAAAATTCGCAAAAAATCTGATGAGATGCTGACAAATTTGTTCACACAGGGTAATAAAACATTTTACGAAATTTCATTTGTCCTTTCTAGTTCCAAAAAATTTATCTTTGAAAAAGGAATCAAAATAACTGTCCAAAAAGTTTTTACAATAGTAATTAAGGTTTTATTTCTGGTATAAAATTTCGCAAAGGAATGTGATGGGATGTTGACCTAAATTTGTTCCCAAAAGCAATAAACACGCTTAACAAGCTTTCATTTGTCCTTCTGTAATTTCGAGAACAAAGTTTATTTACAGTGATGCTGCCATAAAAATCCCGTGTTAGCTGAAATGACTCCTGCACGCGGTGTTTGCAAGGGGTGACGGGCTCGCTGTGGTTGCCAGCGAATAATATGACGAACCTGTAGGGAATATCTACTGTCATTTAATTTCAGCAGATGTCACGGACTCGCTCAAACAACTAGTTAATTAAAAAATTAAAATCAATAATAGAATGAATAGCTCATAGTAATTATTCCCGGCCGTTCCATATTGGTGTAGGTGAGTTCATAATCCACCAACTACAGATGAATTTATTAATTTATTCCAACGTTTTAGTAGTAACAAGTTTTAAGCTATAGCGGGAGCGCAGGTATGATGTAAACATTTATGAAAGGATATTAATAATAATATGATATTTACGACGATATGCTGCGTGATTTTTCCTTCGCGGGACTGCTCCACGTGTAGTTGGCCACAGTTGATCGATCTCTGCAGCTCTCCTCTCGTTCCCACGCTTGAAAACAGGCCGGGAACCGGAGAGGAGGTCACTAAGAGTTTAACTCTAGAACGTGCGGACGTGCTCTTGTGCGTTGTGTGACAATTTATTAAGCTTTCATTAACACAGTTTCAGTGTATTAATTATGTTAACATCGGATATGCTTTATAAACTTCGACATCTTTCTGAGCAAACGGAAATTCTTATTCCTGTCTTCGAATGGCTACAAAGCTACTGAAGTTAAATCTCTATAAAATTACTTAAGTGTATGAAAACCGGGTGACCCTGCATCCAGAAGTAGATTTTGTGAATGGATTTTGTGAATGGAATAGCATGCATGGCGGAGAAATTGGCCCTTGACGAATCTTCATTTCACCTAAATGGGTGAGTTAAATTACAAAACTATCACACGGAATTCTGAAAAAAGTAACCTACTTCTCGAGGAACCTCTTCATGATCAAAAGTTAGAATCGACTTTTTAGAAAAAATTGTAAGTCATCATTATGTTTTCGTTGATATCCTATGTCGCATGGTAGTTATGAAGAATGAAGGATAAATCCGGACTTTCAAGCGTTAGAGATACAACGCTTCAGATCTTCAACATCACTACACAGTATGTGAGATATTTTTGGGGATCGACAGACTAATTAACACAAGTAAAACAGTTCTTATAAATATGGCCAATTTGGCTTCGATTTTTAGTAATTATTTTTAATATGCCGACAGTTCTATAAAAACTGCCCAATAAAGCCACAATGAACTCTAAAATGCCGCATTACGGACTATATCTAACATATTTGTTGACATCCTATTTCTATACTGTGGTGGTGAATTTTCATGTTATAAATCGTTTAGGAAAATACGGTAGCCTATAAATGAGGCGGTGCCCATTATACATGAAGCGATTACGACGTGCTAAATTTAGTGGGATCATTTTCAACAAAATACTGTAATGATCCGTGAAAAATTCACAGTGATATACCTGTCAGTGTTCCAAGTAAACTAAGCGAATTCCTCACCTAGTACAGTAACTTTAAAAAAGAATAAAAGTCCAAATTATGGTCTTATTAATTAAAGAAATGAAATAAAATGAGAACCCTTGCAAGATATAAGTATCACAAAAGAGTAACCACATTTGTAGAATTATTATTATTATTATTATTATTATTATTATTATTAGCCCGATTTTTTGATTTGCAGAAACTATTTTTCTTATTTTATTTGAATTTTATATGCGGAGTTTCGCTACGAAAATGCAGGTATTGGTGCTGTTAGAGCGATTTTTAAACTTTGGGTTTCATGTAAACCCCAATTCCTAATAACCCGATTTCTCTGATTTTCAGAAAATATTTTTCTTGTTTTATTTCAATGGCATATACTGATTTTCCTTCAAAAATGTTTAATTTGCGGCCGTTAGAGCGATTTTTTATTTTCGCTTTAACCTGCACTCCTAAAGTTCAGATTATTCTAATTTTTTGAAACTACCTTTATCAATTTATTTTAAAGAAATCTACAGAGTTTCATTGAAAAAAAGATAAAATTGAGGCCTCTATAGCGATTTTTACTTTTTTTTTTTATCGCTTTAGGTTAACCTCCGCCCCCAATGGTGAAATTTTGCTGGTTAACGAACTTGACAAAATGTTTGTTAATTGATGGTTATAGGCCCAGTTTCGTTTAGAAAAAAATTAAAAATTGCGACCGCTAGAGGGTTAACGGACATAATATATTTCACTGTCATTTTCGGTGCCTAGTAAGTAGGGTTGATGATAATTTGGAGAATTTTTTTTCAAAAACATTTTAATGAGTAGAGCTGCAACAGCTTACATTCCTTCAGAATTCCTTAAAAGAACCGATTAATGTATCGTCAAGTATTCCAATCCATACAATAACGCTAAACTATCGTTGGTATTTTGTTTCTAAAACTGCAGCCTATTCATGAACATTGTGAAAGCTCCGAAACTCATTCTATGGCAGACTGCCCGCGTAGCGTAGTCGGTAAAGCACCTGCATGCTGTGCTTAAAGTTCCGGGTTGCATTCCCCACTGGACACAAGAGATTTTCCTTTGATTAGAAAAGTTCCTGGCCTTGTCTTGTCTAGGGTTCGCGTACATGAATATGAAGAGTGCTTGTGTGTTCCATTTCAGTATAAGATGACAAGATTGGCAGACGACACTGTAATTACTCGACTGATTTCCCGAGAACATCAATTTAGTAATCGTTTTCCTCTGTTCAGTATTGCCATTGAGCAGACACTTGAGAATATATATGCATATCAGTATGGGCATAACTTCATGATACCTATAAGCACCGCAAAGTTATATAAAACTTCTATGGAAGCTATGGTAGATGACGGTTGGCTTTGACTATAAACCACAACAGAGCACCAACTTTGTAAGGGCAAAAAAAAAAACCTGTAGCTTGTTAGTACACCACTTAAAATAACTGACTGTGTGTTTATAAAAATTTTTGGTTGTCTTTGAACCCTCTTATCAATGCCCCAACGGTTTTACGCATATGTAATTCTTTAATAAAGATATACTACTGTAGTATTTATTTTCACAATTCACAGACGTCGCGGAAAGACTAAAGCAACAATAAATAAAACACTAAAAAAGTATATGGCCAGTGAATTGCATCTGCTCGATTGCTATGACAACAGCATAGTAAACCAATTTCAGTCTTGGTGAGTCGGTCCTGGTGGTGTAGTGGTTACCATACTTGCCTCCTAAACCCAAGATCGCGGGTTCGAACCCGGCCATGACCGATGGATTTTTTCGGGCGTAAAAATCCTAAGTATGGCTTCCTTCGGAAGCCGTGGGTCCCGTGTCGTACATTTACGGCACGAAAAAGAACCTCAAGCCTGAAAGAGAGGCCTCTGAGCAAAATTTGTCGGCCGTTTCACGCCCTGAGTTGAATGGGACGCTGATGACCTGAGATGTTAAAGAGCGTCCATAAATAAATCAATCAAAAAAAAAAAAAAGTCTTGGTGATGCAAACTTCATGAGCTTGGTAGAAAACGTTTAGCTCATTTTGTGTCTGCTTTTATCCAATAGACCATGTATTTCTTCTTAGTTGTTGTTTATTTTATCTTCAACAACAATAAAATATTAATTGGTGTTAAATAAAGAATGAAATAATATTTCTCCTTATTGAGGCCCTCTTTTTTAACCCAAAGACTCTTTAAACATCGTATATATGTAACACCTCCTACAGATTGCATATACAGTTAGGTTATTGAGTGACGGATCTACAGAGTTGGGAGAAGCCAATCGTCAAGGCTGTATAATGCATGAGCAGTTAGCAACTTGTAGATCGTTTGAGTGATGCTTGTCGGGGAATGGTTCTGTGATCGTATGCTGGTCTGTGTTTTCATCGTGTGTAAATTGTGAGCTAACTGTTTCTCGTTATTTATGCCACTACATAAATGTAATTTTGAAAAACTAATTTTATATGCAGTACATATGTTAAAACTGATTCTTGCAGAGAAGTGGTAAGGCGATTAACAAAAAAGTTTTGTGATAATCGTGCTTTAAGTAGAGAAACTGTTCGTCAACTTGTTAAAAAGTTGCAAGAGACAAAATCTCTCAACGAGAAGAAACATGTTCCGTATTGCCGTGTTCTTACCAAAAATAAGTTAGATCATACACAGGAATTTTCTGAGCAAATGCTGGCAATGCATTGCCGCTGAGGGACATCTCTTTCAACATCGCTTAAAACATATTTCAGTGCTTATTTTAATTATCTGTTATAAATACAATATTATTTTGTTTAAATAAAAATATAAATACAAAAAAACTATTAACTTTAAGCGCAGAGATTATTTCCCCTTTTTCAGCGAATTCCCAAGAAACGAATCTACTGAAACCGTACGCATAAAACATACATTTGTTTTTTAGGGTTTTTTGTTTGTTTGTTTGTTTTTGTTTTGTTTTTAGTGAATTCCGGAGGAATATATATGAATTGAAAAATCACTTTAACAGTGGCAATTTTTTTCTTTATCTTAACGAAACTGGGTAGATTTTTTAAAATAAAAGTAGTTTCCGAAAAACAAGGCAATCGGGCCGTTAGAAGTGGGTGGTTCCTGAAAAACCAGTGGGTGTTAGAGTGAAATTTAAAAATCGCTCTAGCGGCCGCAATTTTTAAGTTTTTAAAGGAAATTCGGTATATGTCATTGAAATAAAATAAGAAAAATTGTTTCTTAAAACTAGTGAAATCGAACTATTAGGAGAAGGACTTTACCTGAAACCCAAAATTTAAAAATAGTTTTAGCGGCATTAATACTTGCTTTTTCGAAACGAAACTCCGTACATGCAACTTAAATTAAATAAATAGTTTATGAAAATCAGGGAAATCGAGCCATTAAAAGTGGGATTAAACTAAAACCCAAAATTAAAAATTGACCTAGTACAAAAATATTTGTTTCTTTACAAGCAAACTCAAAATATACCATTTAAATTAAATAAGAAAAATATTTTCTGAAAATCAGCGAAATCAGATCATAAAGAGTGGGTCACTACCCTTAAAACGAGTGGGGGTTACAACCTTTTTAAACGAAACTCGCCATATGCTATTGTAAGAAAAATAGTTTCCGAAAATCAAGAAAATTGGACCATAAGGAGTAGGGGTATACTTGAAAACCGACATTTAAAATAAGCGCTTTTGCGTTTTATTAGTTCTCTATTGTTTTAAAATAAGAGAAGAAATTAATTAAGCATATAAATAGTATATATATATATATGGTTTGTATTTAACAAAAGAATTGTTATGAAGATAGAAAATATGAAATATTAGTCTAATATATATTTGAGAATTATATTTGTATGTAAAAGCGTTCTGTAATAATCTTTAGAAAACGTTTCCGTTACACTTTTTTACTACAATAACATTTTAATTAAATTAAAAGCCAATGAAAATCGATGAACTTTCGATTGTTTATTGTTGCATGTGTAGTTTACTTAGTACATTGTAATTGTCTTTAAATATTAACATATTTTTGCTTTATTAAACACAAACACCATCTTCTTAAATACACAATGTAACTCGAAACATTCTGTTATTTCTTTCTGTTTCAGTGAATGTTAGGTTAATATCAAGAGTTAAATTCATAAACATGATTACATTTTAAAATGTTTAAAAATACCCATACAGTATAGCTTTGTCTATCAGTGTTCATATATTTTATTTACTTAATGGATACCATTAATTTTTGTGGTTTAGTCTCAATAATAATGATAACTATAAAAATGCTGTTTCTCTTTTTTAATATTTATAGATTGCAAGAATTCTAATTTTGTTCCCCTAATACCGCACAGTAATACCATAACTTACTTCAAGCACATTATTTTCTTACTAAAAGCACTTAAAAGCAAATTAACAGACAATAATGCACAATAATTAAAATGACCAAATGAATGCAATGAGAAATTTATTAGCATTACACAAGTTGCCGAATTCGAATGCAGATGTATGTTAATATCAAATTACATACTATTAGATCATTATTAGTGACATTAATGCAAAGTTGCAGCTCAGGTACGGGACGAGTTTGGCGGGCGCAGGCGTCGAGGAAAAGCGATGCTTACGATATAAGTAGTAGGCACGGCACAACGGCGACAGTGAGTCTAGCGACCTCGCACGGGCAAGCGGGGTTGCCTATCAACAGGAGATCAGAGGCGATCACTTTTCGATGTCACGACAAAAAGGTAAGGTTTGGATCAGATCATTTTATTCTCTTGCATAATGAAAATGTTTCACTGTTAATTTTGTTACTATTTAATCATATATTCATTGTTTTTCTTTTATTAAACATAAATTTGCAATTTTTGAAAGACAGAAAATAAAATTTTCAGATATATTTTACTCAATGGCCAGCTAGAATGCAATAAAATAAGTATATTTACATTTTCTATAGCAACAGTAGTTTCATAAACTAAAAATATCTAATCTATCCTATGTTTTAAATAGGAGAAACATATACATATAAAAGAATTTAATATAAATAAATATTATGGTATTACTTTATTGCTTTTCTTTTATTAACCATAAATTTGCAATTTTTAAAAGATAGAAAATAAAATCTCAGATATATTTTACTCAATCTCCATTTGGAATGTACATAAATAACTATAATTAATTTTTCTATTATTAAAATAACTTTTATACATAAAAAAGAAAAATTGAAAATCAAATGTATCTCATGCTTCAAATAGAGAAGACATATAAATAAAAATAATTTAAGATAAATATTATGATGCAACATTTTTAATGTTATGTTTTTTGCAAGAGTAAATGCGTCTACACATTATAAACGAGTTTTATACATTATTTTTTACACCAGTCTTAAAGGATATTAATATAGTCAAATTAATAACAAAATCGATTTTAGGATGAATTATTTTTAAGAAAATGCCGTATTTCATTGTATTTATAACGACATTGCATCTATGCAAATTATTTATTTAATGTATTTATTTGCTGCAAGAAAATTTAGCCCAAGTTAAAAAGACTGAATTATTTTAATACCGATAGAATCCTATTATAATTATCAGAAGGAATAAGACAGATTTATTAATTGGATAAACAGTATAAATATAAAGGATATTTCAGGAACTTAGTATTAGCATATATTTCAGAATATACTAATATTATAAAATTATATTTCTTCATTTGATAGCTAGTATTAACAATTTATTTGTAATTTTTCTGTAATTATGTTGATGAATTATTAATTTTGTTTTAGCAATAAATAAGTCCCTTGTCGTACCAATATTTAGTAATAACAGCATTTTAGCTATGAAAACAATTTAATGGTATAATTGTTAGTGTGGTAATTTTATGTAATAGTGTCATAATGTAACATTTAATTGACGATTTTGGCCAACTATAGTTTATAATTCTGGTAAGAAAAAATCCTTCCAGGTAAACGAAGTTTAATATTAATAAGCCAATATATTATCTCTTATTCTGCACATGGTAAAACTTCTATGCAAGTTTTATGAAACATGCTACTATAATAATGAAATGAGCTTTAGTTAACAAAACAACTGTACTAAATTTTTGAAGACCCAAACATGAGTAGCTATAATAATTAAAAAGAACCATTATAGATATAATTAAAATGCTAACATCAATCTATCTTTAGTACTATTAACAATGCTTAAAGTTAAAGCTAGTTACAGCAGAATTTATTTGTTCACAAAAAATACCATTTGAAATATTTATCGAAAAGAATTCATTTATAAAAAACTAATAATAAAAATAGTAGAAGTTTCATGATAATTAAAATGTTTACATTTCGTACTAGAATATTTAATTTTAAATATGCTTTTCAAAGTAGGTTTACAAAGATATGCTAATCTATAATTTAACAAAAATTATTTTTCTGATATAAATTTGCGTAATAAATAGCTGTTTATAATTTTTTACTAATTTTAAATTCTTCATTTTTTCATTATGTTAAACTGGGTTTCACATTTGTATTAGCTGTTAAAAATGTCACATTGGTTTCTGTGGTGTCTATTAACATGAGTAACATTTTGTAATGTAAGCCAATAACACTTTTAGCCTTCTGGACTTCAATGTGTAGTGTACAAGGACCAAGTGTTCCGTGTACAATTTCAAAATAGTGACAGAGTTCCTTTTACGAGTGCTCTCGTCTCTGGTATATACAATTCAAATTCAGGTGAATTTATAGTACACTTCCTAAAACTGTATTGCTATTTATTCTTTTTCTGCTGTGTCTTTGTAATTTGTCATCAGTTAGTGAAAAACAGTAATATAAAGCAAGATGGCAAGTAAGGCTTCTGTGGTATCATCGGTACTATTATATTTGGGAACTGACGTTTACATTAAAATATTATTTTCGGATAAAAAGGGGTATGATAATGTTGATAATCGGCACTAAAGTGAATCACAGAAATGAATTATCTGTTGTGTCACTCGCAGTAGACAATGAAGAAACAACTGTAGTCATTTCAAGTTTATAGGTTTGTTATTGTTCCTTGAGTGAGTTTTAAAATGAGCAAAAAGTGTAAACATTTTGAATTCTGTTTCTATTCAGAAATATTTTATTTTACGTAAGCGCCAATAATTTATTATTTTGCACATCCAGAGAGATGAGTACTTACAATAAAAATAAGTGAATAACAGTTTTGAATTATATTATTGTGGCCTTGAGAATACGAAATTTTACAAATTTTCCGAATATAGCCAAATCTTTATAGCTACAAATAGGTATTTTTTTTTCCTTCTATTATTCCATAAGTTTCGTAATTTACTTGTTTTAATACTCCAGCATTTTATTCTCACATTACCAAAAGAGCTTTAAATTATTTTACAGAAGATATTGTAAACTGCATTGATAACATTAAATTTCATTTAGTTAAAATGTATTTATGATCATATTACTGGTAAATATAGATATTAATTACGCATATTTGCAGTGTTCGTTTGAGAATTGATATTTCTGATGCGAGTGATAAGATAGAAGTTATGTGAAGGTTTGATTTAGTTTATTATCATAACAGACGCTCTACTACTACTACTACCTCAAACAAAAACAACAACAACAACAACAATAATAATAATAATAATAATAATAATAATAATAATAATAATAATACCGCAAGAGTTCCGAAAATTCAAGGCTTGCTTTTCGAGCAAAAACTCCCAAGTTTGGTCAATACAACATTATTTTGGATAACTCAATCTCGGTTTTCTAGACTAGTTCTTACATTTATTGAATCGAGCATCTTTCCAGCTAGAGAAATCCTGTTGTAGACGTACATATTTAAGAAAAACATTCTTTAGATATGTTGCGAACTAGGCAGACATACCAATGTTCATCTAAAATAAATCTAGTTATACATACAATGAGCTACATTGCAATATTTTCAGAGATTGTAGAGAGGTCTTAGAAACGCGATAAAAATTACCTTAGAATGCAAGGAAGCAAATGCAGCTTTTCAATCGTTTATTTAATTTGTTTTATTTAGGAACGCTCTTTAATATCTCAGATCATCAGCATCCCATTCATTCAGGGCTTGAAATGGCCGATAAATTTTGCTCAGAGGTCTCTTCTTTCAGGCTTGAGGTTGTTTTTCATGCAGTAAATCTACGGCACGGTATCCACGGCTTTACTTCCCTTCCGTTATGCAATTTAGTACAGAGGAGGCCATTCTCCTGACTTTATCTAACAGATTAAATGATAATGCTGTCGATTCCTGCGAAGTAGCTTGTTTCTTTTGCAATTGCATGGTAAAGTAAATTGCAAAAATTACAAAAAGTAATCAAAAAGACTCGAATACGATAATAATGATCCACTTTTGTTTTGACACCAGTACATCAAAGAAACATGCTCTGTCCGTTATTATATGGTACATTATGAATAGAAGTTTCAGTAGTCAGTGGCGCACTGGTTCTTAATGCCATAACTATCCCTTTCTTAAATTGCTTCTCTAATACCCTTCTGCTCTCTCTGAACTTATTGCGGATAAAATATGTAAAATCTCAAGGCAAACATACTAGATTTCGTTGTAAAAATGTGTTACAAAGACATGTTCAATCCTAAGATTTAATTTATATCCTTTTCTTTATAACATGTGACCGAAAAGAATATCAGGGTTGAAAGCCCTGGAATATCGATGGTACGTTATCAAAGAAATGTATTTTCAGTCAGGTTGTACAGTTAGCTTATTGGACAAAGCAGTCGGCAGAGCGGGGATACATACTGGCAGAAGTCTAGTCGTCAAAAGCTATAATGCATGTGCAGGTATCAGTTTGTAGTTAGTTTCTAACACTTTCTCAACAAGTGTTTGTGAGCTACTCGATGGTTTCAATATGATTAAACTGTGTGTTAATTATTCTCCTTTACATAAATATAGAACGAGTGTTGCAGAGAAGTGGTGAGGCGATTCGTAAGAAAATATCCTGATAATTGTGTTCCAATTGTGTTGCCGCTGAAAGCTATCCTTTTCAACATCTCTTATAGCATAAATAAAATATTAACATTACACGTGGCTGCTACCTTTTTCCAGTTGGGGCGGCGGTATATTCCCGATAAACAGCGACGTTCAGAGACCCATAACTCAAATAATATCTGTACAATCTCAAGGGTATATTCGTGCCGGTAGTCATGTATAAACTACCTTACGTTCAATTTTGTTTTCTTCCGGAGTGTTTTGCCAATGGGCGAGCGCGCCTCTCGATAGCCGGTTAGTCGGCCAGCCGTATCTCGGTGATTACCAGGATGGTAAAACAATAAAACAAACAAACATAAGAGGCTCATTACTTAACAAAATTATCAAACGAGGTGTTGAAACTACACGCCTTCGTTTTCAACACACTTTTGACACCTCTTTAAGAAATTATTCATCACTCGCTGTAGTTAATTTCGAGAAATCCGAACAATTTCCTGATGAAAATGATGATAACTTTCAGTTCTTGTATGGTGTGCGGAATTGTCTTGCACAAGGCATTTTTTTAATTTACCCCAGAAATAATAATAGTAGGCTGTTAAATCAGGAGGGGGCTATAAACAAATTCCTACTAATAACTGTGTATTACGGAAACACATTGGCTCTTATGGTATTGGTAATGTGAGCGGTGGCAGAGCCTGTTGAAAAAAAAAATGCATGATCAAGCCCACTGTCGGTTCATTCTCCGAAAAAAAAGGGGTTAGTATGGCATTCACAAAAATAACAATCAACTATATGCTCAAATATTTGTTCCTATGTTTCTTTCATTACTGAGTTATCACATACAGTGTACTTTATATATACCGTCGAATTAAGAAAACAACACAACATACACCCGGGAACAGCTGCGCTACGACTGCGTCATTCAGCAAGGTCAACAAGCAAACAAGTTGTCTTGCTATCACCTCCATGGCGCGGCTAACGAGTGTGGGCATCAATTGCAGTATGGAATTATCTCTAAGATGACCTCTTGTGATGCTTTTTTGAGAGTCGCCGTAATTGTTGACCGAGACCGGGGTCCAAATAAATATTTCTGGATTTAGTCGCTGTTCAGCTTCTGTTGGCTTATTCCCCCTCCCTCTCTCTTACTTTCGAGTCCTACTTTGTACTTCTGTTTTGTTTTGTGTCCTGACCTAGCATCTGCTGTTCATTTGCTAGTGCCTATTAGAGCTTAGTTTCGGTTTGTCTTGTAGTTTCTGTAGTCCTTCCTTATTTCCCCGAACCTCTAAGCTATGCCCCAACATCCAGCTTCTAACACAGGCCTTTAAGCTCTAAGTCTCGTTATAGGCTTAATTATATACGAGGACTATTTAAACCGTTTGCGGAATGATTTACAACGTCATTATTTTTCACCTAATCTCGAACTTCCGCTCACGTTCTTTTCTTAATTTTGTCATCTCTGAAGGTGCTTTCTTGATTATACACAAAATAGCCGGATATAAATGATTACCAATTATTTATTTCGCAACAGATCAGGTATGTTGAAACTAAATCTGATGAACAGAGAGGGATGGGTAACAGTTTAATATTTTTATTCGGTGATTTTCTGGATAGTAACGACAATTTAATTTAACCATATGAAGATTTACACTGTAACTTCCATTACAATTGAATGTTTGTAAGGCAGTCAGCCGGTAGTATTTGTTTAAAATTCCAGAAATAGAAGTCACAACTTTCCCGTTGACTCAACTTGCTTCGTCTGTTATTCGCCATGTTTGTGTTTATTTTGCTGATATTTTTACCGGCATAGTAGTAAATATAAGTTCATTGTTCATATCTCAATAAAAATAACCAGTCGGCAATGGTAACATTCAAGATCAATATTAGCAAACACAGTACCCAACTAGCAGAATCGTTTTCGTAACCATATACAGTATGTACACATTCAATAATTTATTTTCCGTTTTATTTCAGAAAAAAAACCCAAACACCCAATAAACAATACGTTTCGGCGAGCTTTACAACAATTAATAGCTTGTAATTGAAGTTAAAGTTTGAGATATTGGAAAACAGTATTTCTAGTGCCCATGTATGGTTGCCAGACAAATTGCCTAACAAACAACACAATGAACACAATTCTAGTGTGCCGGAGAAAAGCTGAGAGGAGAGCTAGGGCATCTCACTTCGAGAAAAGAGTGTGCAACATTCTCCGAGGAAACGGACAACTGAAAAAGGGAATTGCACCTGAAGGATATGACGAGGAAGGTCCAGACTTCAAGACAATAGCAGGCAGAAATAGGAGTGTGGAGAGCTGAGGAGACACTTAATAAAGCCTTATGTAAATATAGACTGGCTCATCAAATGTGTTAACTACAGCTATTGCCCTTAACGGTATTTGAGAAGACTTGCATTTGACAGATTACCAGGATGTGAAAAGTGTGACCATTCAGATGTGCTTCAAGAGTGGCAGTAGCCGATGAACAGTTGAAACGTTAAAGATTAAGAACTGAGCGACAGTGATGGACAGCAGGAGGGGGAAGTTTTAAATTTCCAAGAACAGCTGACTCATAGTTAGGGCGCTGCAGCGTTCGCAGTGAGCTTGCGATATGCGAAACAACAGAATAGAGCAACCGCTACAAATGTTCTACTTATAAAACGTTAGCGACATATTACATTGTAAAACGCAGCCGAAGTAAGAAAACAGCATCAGGTGTAATACTGTCCTATGTTCATTTTAATAACAATTGCATTTAAAAATAAATTTACCTACTGTAGTTCATTTATCTCGAACTATACTGTAGCATAAAATCTGTGAAATTATTTATTATTCCCTTTCCGTATAAATGAAGCAGCCTCGGTCATTTCAAGTTAAAACTATCGTATTCTGTTAGAGTTCAAAGCCTTTGCAATTCAAAGGTTACAATAAAATTCTCCAAGCAATATTGTACACTTCGTCAATGTTTTTTGTAATATCCACTATGACGCCCACCTTTTTCAATTTATCTACGAATGCTATTTAACATCACAGGTTTTCAGATTAAATTTACTTTCATTTTATTTATTTTTGAAGGTAGTTTAATTCCTACGTTATTTTTAATATTTATTTATATGGTTTATTAAAACATTACATTTTCATTGTAAAGATAAATACTATTTTATAAATAAACAAAACCATAATTAAGTTTCTAGCCAATATCATCAATACGCAAATTCAAAATCATAACAAAACCAATCCCAACCAAAAGTTGCTTGTTGAAATTCTCTCAAACAAAAGTTAATCATTCATTTATTCCTGAATTTACATTTTTCGCTTTTAGTTCTCTTTGAAAAACTTAGAGCATTTTCCTATCAAACTTCTATGACATACCATTTGTTTGGCTAAAAACCTTTATGTGTTTAATGTTAAAAGCTTTAAAGCAAACTATTAGAATGGATAGTGTATTTCTAAATTTTAAATATCTCAGATATTTTCAATGTAAACGTGTGCAACATCTGTACAATAATAATGTCATGTGTGAAATAAACATTGCATACCACGCATTAACTCATTTTGTTTCACGCGTAATGAACTGTGTAGCTCTTTGCATTGTTTCTCAGCTACTATTCTCTTCTTAGCCTATGGAAACCAGCTGGTTCTATTTTTAACAATTTTGATGCCGAATGGAATGTAATACTAAGATTCTTAAGGACACCCCTATTTTGTTGACATTTGTTTGTTTATTTGTTTTATTTACAGACGCTCTTTAACATCTCAGATCTTCAGCGTCCCATTCAATTCAGGGCGTGAAACGGCCGACAAATTTTGCTCTGAGGCCTCTTCTTTCAGGCTTGAGGTTCTTTTTCGTGCCGTAAATGTGCGACACGGGACCCACGGTTTTACTTCCCTTCCGAAGGAAGTCATACTTAGGATTTTTACGCCCGAAAAAATCCATCGATCCTGGCCGAATTTGAACCCGCGATCTTGGGTTTAGGAGGCAAGTGTGGTTACCACTACACCACCAGGACCGACTATTTTGTTGACATATAAATTTAAAATATCAACGTCGTCTGCGCATTATTTGGCAAAGTTAGAACCTGCGACGTGTCAATTGCGCCAGCTACATAATGGATCCGGATTATTATCCTCCACACGTTGGTCGGCAATTTTGGAACGGGAATTATTGTGAGGATTAGTTTTGGTGGGTTATTTTAAGATGTTGCGTGGATGATTAATTATTATAATTTTAATTGGACGATTTGATGCTCTTCTTGTCTTGCCTTGGAGTCATGAGTTCGATACTTCCTAACTCTCTGGTTGCAATGCAGAGGATTGGAATCTCAGGGGAATTTTGGACTGTTTTTAATGACTTAAAGTCATAAGGGAGGAAGGAGATCGTTTACTGTAATAATGAGGTTCGGCACTGGTTGAACATTTGATTTATTCGACAACTTGGAAGGTTCTGGAACATGCTGTGCTTCGGCGGATTATAATTCGTGTATGCATTCGCGTAATTATTCACTTTAACACGATGGTGATTATTATTGCTATTACGTAGCACTGACTGACTGACTCTCACTGAACGAACGATTTACTTTAACTCTTCGCGACGGTTTTAACTACTGCTATGACAGTGTTAGGACTGCTTCCTGTCGCGGCTGCCTCAGAGCTTTTTTTCTCATAATTAATATTAAATCTTTTATGCCTATTTGCTCCTCCCTCGCGAAAATTTATTATTATAAATAATTGAATTTGATTCCTTCTAGAATATTATTGGATCACACTAGCGCATGATCTATTACAAGTTTGCTACTATACATCGGATTTTCCACGTGTGTATTGGTTGAAGACTCTGGGATTTTACCAGGAAATATTTCTTATTCCTACACTAAGGAAAAAGTACATCTACCCTTTCACTAGATTCTCGAGATATATCGCGTTTCCAGCCATTTTTGCGGCCTGCCTTTGAACCATCTAAATATGTGGATTTCTGTGAAAAAGCGTGTTTCTTTCTGCGGTATTTCTTTTAGAAAGGGGCAAGTACCGTTTCCAATTGAATGCCTATTCTTAGCCGTTTAAACGACCTATGGCGCCTGGGACCGGCGAGTGTCTGAGGGTTTAAAAGGGTAATGCTTAAGACCTTCCCAGGTAAGGCTAATGGCCTGATTTTTGCTCCGACAAAGACAGTATTTCCTTTCCATTTACAAAAACATAACAAAGACATGGTATTACAGAGAAATAACTTGGATATTACTTACTATTAAAAAGACATATCTATATACATACACTGAGCTGTTAAAGAGCGTCCATTAATAAATAAACAATAAATAATACACTAATACATATAATATTGGGGTCCTCCTTTACATTATGATATTAATACCCTTGATTACCCGAGACAAGATACAATTATTATTATTATTATTATTATTATTATTATAGTAATCATCAGAAGAAATTATAGGTAAATAGAAAATGTTGAGACATTTCCTGCTTCAATATGTAAATTAATAATTTACCATTTTGATTCTTCTCGCATAAGTATGTCGGTCCTGATGGTGTAGTGGTTACCATACTTGCCTTCTACACCCAAGAACGCGGGTTTGAACCCGGCCAGGACCGATGGATATTTTCGGGCGTAAAAATCCTAAGTATGGCTTCCTTCGAAAGGTAAGTAAAGCCGTGGGTTCTGTGTCGTACATTTACGGCACGAAAAAGAACCTCAAGCCTGAAAGAGAGGCCTCTGAGCAAAATTTGTTGGCCGTTTCACGTCCTGAGTTGAATGGGACGCTGATGACACCTGAGATGTTAAAGAGCGTCCATAAATAAACCAATAAAAATCGCATAAATATATGAAACAGATAGATGAATAAATTAGTTAATATTTTGCCCCACTATGCTATGCTAATTGAGCTAAGCTTAGAGAGCTAGTCTAGCCTGCTGTAAATTTTAATTAAGTTTGTTAAAATTGTCATTTATTGTAGAGTTTTAAAGTCCCTTTTAACTATTTGGAATATTTGTGGTGTATTCAATACTTACGTCTAGCTATCGATACGTATGTCTGCAGTTCCTAATTTTTATATATTTATAAAGACGTATATTTCTAATTTCCTGGCATAAGTGACGTATATCCAATGGATGCTTTCAGACAAAATGCAACTCGTGCATATAATGCCCTCTATTATCTTCCATGAAATGTGTTGTTATGCACAGTGATTAATGATCAACAAACAATTCGCTATAATTACTGTCAAATTTAAATCATTTTAGTGATGCGTATTACTTCATAAACAACGAAATTTCCACTGTAAAACACAACCACGAGCTCGGCTAGAGAAAACGCGGTACAGCGGTTTTCAAGGTATGCAGAATTGATATCCAGATTAACCGATAATTTACCACAGCACATTAGTTTGTATATCTACGGACAGAGATGTAATTATAATGTCCTATATACTAAAACAATATTAATAATGTTTTCTGCCCTTGCATAGTTTCGGAATTTTAGTGATCAATATTCAGAATCTCTAAGTTCAACTCCATAGGTTATAAATATTATGACTCACAACAGATCATGCAACATCATTCTAAGTTTACCAGAAGTTATCGCGAGGTGATCAAATGGTGGATTTTATTCCCACGATATTCTCATTATTTAATTGAAATTAATAATAAGCGACAGTTTAACCAGTATTTTAGAACAGATGTTTGACTTTACCAAAGGTATTATTTATTTACTTATTTATCAAATGTTAAATACAAATATATTGTTGTAGAAGATGGAATAGGATTAATAATGGATCTATAGGTGCTGCACTCTGATGGAGGATACACGAAACTGGAAACGGCATGAATTCTGGGTGTTACAAGTTGCTCTTTTGTGAAGGAAGGCACATTTTTTAATCTAAAATTATTTTATTTTTGCGAATAATTAAGTATGTTTGAGGGTAAATAGGTATTTAACGTGTAATTTTAATCAATTAACTTCAATATCATGTAGAAACATCATTTTCATTTCAGTATTTTCAGGTTAGAATTTTGAAGGCTACCGTGTCACTAATATGAAATAGTAATAGTCCATATTTATAACCCAATTATTAGCATTGTGTTTTAATACCATCATAAGGCCCAGATTAAAAAATATCCTTTAGGGTATGATAGCGCAATAAAAATAATAACAAAGTAAAATAAATAAAAGTTCATCGTGCAGGAGCTAAGTGGATTCCTCATCAAGTACAGAAACTTTAAAAAGGAATATAAAATCCAAATTATGGCCTTATTAATTAATGAAATATGTCATGGTCTTACTGTGTGATATTAGCATAACAAATTTTAAAGGTAACAAATAAAAGTACAACTGAACCATAATACATTAATTAAACTAGATTGGTTGCATTTTGCCTTCAAAATCGCTTGAAAATAAATGTCTATAGTGGAATTACTTCAATTTTCAAAATTAAGGAGAACAAAATCAGAATTCTTACCATCTAATAATATTACAAAAGAGAATCACACTTTCGAATTATTATTATTATTATTATTATTATTATTATTATTATTATTATTGACATTAAACCACAAAAATTAATGGCATACTGTTAATTAAATTAAATATATCATCACTTACAGATAAAGCTATATTGTGTGGGCATTTTTAAATGTAGCCATGTTTATTGAGCCTTTGACATAATCCTTACATTCACTTTAATTCAGAGAAATAACAGAAAGTTTCGAGTTACATTGTATGCTTAAGAAGATGTTCATATGTTTCAATAAAACAAAATAATTTAAAAATAATTACAATGCACTAAGCAAATATACACAATTAACAATAATCAATCGAACGTTTCATTGATTTTCATTAGATTTAAAATTTAATTTGAATGTTGTTGTAGTAAAAACATGTAACGGAAACGTTTTCTGTAGGTTATTACAGAGCGCTCTTGTATAAATATATATTTCTCAAACACACATTATATTAATATTTCACATTTTCTACCTTCATACAATGATTTTGTTAAATATAAAATATATACAATGTTATAAATATAGATTATGTGCTGAATTAATTTGTTCTTATATTTTAAAACAATTCAGAGAAAATTAAACGCAAGAGCGCTTTTAAATTTCGGTTATGAAGTATACCTCGACTTTTAAAGGTCCGATAACCCTAATTTTCAGATACTATTTTTTATTGTTTTATTTTACTGATTTTTTTGTGAAGAAACAAATGTTCGTGCCACTAGCGCCATTTTTAAATTTTGGATTTCAGGTAAATCCTCACTCCTAATGACCCGATTTTGCACATTTTCAGGAACTATTTTTCTTATTTTATTTCGTCGCGAAAAAAAAAATAAATATTGGTGCGGCTAGAGAGATTTTTAATTTTTGTTTTTAAACATTTTCACCTCGGGTTAACCACCACCCTTTTCGCTGGTTATTGAACTCGACGAATCGTTTGTTAATTGATAGTTATAGGCCGAGTTTCTTGAGAAAAAACAAAAATTGTGTTAAAAAAAACGCGCGCGCGGTTCCAGCTAACAAAAGAATCATTTCTCACCCATTCTTAAGGAGAGCAGGAAGTGAGTAGGTGCGTTTTCCGTGAAGGGACGCTAGGATAGAATATCTTTGAGGAAAACCACAAAGGACAACGGGATTTACCAGGGAAAATGGCATCAAGTACTTGCACGAAATGTATGACATGTGAACAAAAGTTGACTACTTCCGTGATTAGTGCAAATGAAAAAAGAGAAAATGAGATTGTGATTATTTTCCTTGTTAATTCACACGACAAAAAAAAAAAAAGTTTCGCAGCTCATTTTGAGAAATATTTTTTTCTACACTAGACTTCAACCGTGATCCATATATGTACCCCGATCTTCAAAACAGAAGAAACACGGCGAGATCTTTTCTACATTTTCATTCATGTTACACAACATATCCTCCATTACACTCTTATAACTTTGATATGGTTACACATTTCATAATCCTTTCACTAGATACATGATAGCAATAGCAGAATACAAAATAAAAGTCCATATTTGTACCTCTTTCTCTATGTTTTAACTTCATTCGAAGAACGTTGATGTTATCTAATTTTAGATGCATAAACTTTTAAACTTTTTTAAAACTTAGCGGTTTTATTTATTTCCACATGTAGCGAAAACCCAATAAAATACCCAGGAAACTTTTATATAGGAATTTAAGACATTTTCATTTTTACTCTTCTTTATATATCTTGTATTGTCCTCTGGCTTTGGTTTGCATTGCTTCAGTGAGAACAGTTCCAGGTCATAGACCTTACCAAGCAAACTTAGTATTCCACCGAAGGTTGTTATTTGAGACCATCTTAAACGATTTATGTCCTCCTATCTATCTCAAAGATTAAAGCTAAAATAAACAAATTTTCGCTCCTTATTGAAGTTAAAACAAAGTTATTTGGACAGGTTTTTATAGTAATAAACTAAATTAAAATAACTCTCCACATTCACAGGTGTTTTGATTGTGAAAACTGTAAAACGTATATACGGTAAACTGAATCATTGCTTTAATTTATTTTCTTTGTCCACAAACTTCATCTAAAATGGAGAATATAGAATAAAATTATGGTACATAAAGCTTTCTGCCAATTTTTTCCCTTTACTGAAAAAAATTCAGATAAATGTAATTTCTTTTGCATCGTTGCAGTCTATTTTAGAAATTTAATCTATATCAATGGCGATAAACCACCTTTTGATATTTTTCAGAACTTGTGTTAACCCTCTCTATACAAAATTTTGCCAAAATTTTCAGAAAAAAAAAACAGGCACACGCTATATATATAATATCTTGCTATGCTACTTTAGGATTCCTTACAAGAATTGTAATTTCTTATACAGCATCCTCCGGTTGATACCTGAGCATTTAAACTGCAACAGCTTAAAGAAAGCGACCGGAATAGATTTTTGAACAGTGTTTAATGCCCGTTTTCACTACTGAGGCATCACAGACAGTGGACATTGATGATGCATGAGATGAAATGGTAAATTGGGAAATGACTTTTTTTTAAAGGAAGGAAGTGTTGTAGGCCTAAGTTTAGGGTACCTCCCTGCATTTGCCATTTATGAGGACTGGGGAAAACCTAGAAAAAATATCAGTCAGAAGGACGGTCCTGGTGGGAATCGAACTTCAGACTTCCCATTCACGAGTCCGGCCTTCGGCCATCTATGGTGGTGACGACATAAAATATTTACAATAACTCACCAATGGGGTTTTAACAACAGAAAAAAATAACAAGTTGTAATCTATGCAAACTGTTTTTACATTCACATAAAAATCCAGAAATCTGCAAGCACTTTACATAATTTTTTTCTTGCCTGCAACTTACACATACAGAAATTTAATGGCCAAGCACTTGACCAATTTAACTTTGAATATTACTTTTAACCAGTGCTCGTCTACAATTTAACACATTAAAGTTTAAAAGCTATGCACGTAAATGAAATTGAAATAACTTTGCAAGATGCCAGTTCAACATTCTAAACATTAAAGCATGAAAGCTAAAGAATTAATTAAACTTTTACAATCTGAATTACAGTTTCTGCTGTCTCTGTCAGTTGGCTAGGTCTGGGAGAGAGTAACGACCCAAAAATTTAGAAAAGCAGCGTCTAAAAGCGGTGAAAGAGCAAGAGGCACACAAAGGTAGCGTCATGGCACTTCCAGTGCATTTGACATTGGTGTAACCCAATGGAAGAAATGACACAGAGAACAAAAGCGAAACACTATCTCGTACTGTATATTCGAACTGCGGGAAGATCGGATGAAGTGCTAACGTCACACAGCACTGGTGTTTACTATGAGAGCAATAGCAGGTGTTGACACAAAAGCCTCTCATTCGCGGAAGGTACTTTAAATATATAAGAACTGATCAAGGCATTGTCGTTTTCTTTTTGGTGTAAACTAATAAAATGTTAATATCCCTCACTCGATAGAGGTATAGAGACTAGAAATCTGGACTCTAGATGCACTAAATTTTGCAACTCTTGCAATATTAGTTACATGAAATAAAGTATGCGTTTCAACGACTATTTCACTTATGTGGCTCATATTTTCTACCAATAATATGTAACAAAATTTTGAATTTCAACAAATCACAGTCGCATATCCCTATATACTTATCGTAAATTTTTATCGTAATTATTTTACCATATGGAGTGCATTTGTCTTCAGTGTCGCCAATTCTGTTTCCCACAAATCCGTTAGCAACTACCAAAAAATAACACCACAATATGGTGAAATAAACAAAATAAGTAATCGCTCCAGCATAAGTGATCGATTCTCGTATGATATACAGTATAATCCAGGAACAAACTTATCAAATTCGCGGGAGGCTCTTAAAGGTACCTACAGACTAATAAAGCAGGGAGGTGCAATACGAAACAAATTGCTAAATTCTGCTTCCACATCTTTAGCTACCAATTCTAACATGTCCATTGTATCCAGATACATTTGAGTTCCCTTTTTCAGGTTTGGTAATTTTGTTTTTAATAAATATTCATTGTATGTGTAGTTGTTAAACCTAAACTATTTTGTTCACGAAATTTTAAATAAACAATTTCAGATTATGGATACGTAGTCTAATAATAATAATAATAATAATAATAATAATAATAATAATAATAATAAGTGCGCAGAATTGCTATATCTCTATTTTGTTTTACTCTTTGGCATGCTGAGTAAATGGAACTGTAGTAACTGACCATAATCTCTTCCAGATTCTGGACTTATGACTATTCATAAATGACAGCTTAAAAATGTTATAGAATTATTAATATCTAGTGAACAAATTTTAAGACTATGTTTTTTTATTGTAAATATATTCTTGAAATACTCTAAATATATATAACAAATTAACAGTAATTATAAAAGCAGAAAAGGATAAAACACTAAGAGAAAGTCACACTTGTAATCGCTATATTTTGAACTACTAGGGTTCTTCTATGGCAACATAAGAACTCTGCCATAGAAGAACTCTAGTAGTTCGAAATGTAGCGATTACAAGTGTGACTTTCTCTTAGTGTTTTATCGTTTTCTACTTTTATAATTACTGTTTATTTGTCATATTGTTAATAGTGTTATTACTTTTATTTTTCTTATATATATCTCACTAGATGTTCTGAGCTAACTAGATAAATTCACTAAAACGACATAGCAGTACTGGGGATTAACAACCTGGCAGGAATTTAGCTGTTGACTGAAAGCTGTAAGTTGGGATATATCAATTCCTAATTTACAGTTAACACATTAGACAGTCAAGTCCTCGGGTATACAGAGTACGGAAAAGAGGGGGGGGGAACTTTGTACGAGGAGAAGAACAAAATACAAATATTATTTCCCTCTCTCTCTTTTCCCT
Source organism: Metallyticus violacea (assembly GCA_030762175.1). Lineage (NCBI taxonomy): Eukaryota > Metazoa > Arthropoda > Insecta > Mantodea > Metallyticidae > Metallyticus > Metallyticus violacea. The sequence continues at coordinate 45,603,990 of CM060841.1, read as the reverse complement.
TTATTGTAATATTTAAATCGTTGTACCAAATAGTTTGTTTCAACCTTAAAGTTCCAACATTTTACAATGAAATTTTCGTTTATTCTCAAACTTATTATTCTTCCACAGCATTACATTTCAACGAAATCGTTGCACTTTATGATGCAAATTGGAATTCCAATTAAAATAACAAGCAGCCCTAACAACCACGCTGTTGTTAAACTGCTACATAAAAGTTACTGCAAAGGGAAACGATCTGGAACAATGCGCAATTAAGACTTGCGTTTAGAAAGGCAGTGCTGTTAAACTTAAAGAAACGTTAGCTAGCGAATGCATTCACCGTAAACTAATAAAACACGAAACAGTTCAATAAAATATTCCCCACCCTACTCTCGCTTAAGCGTTAATGTGGGGGAGAGCACAATTTATTACTGTTACTAATCCCCCCCCCCCAAAAAAGTATGAATATGTCAATTTTGTTGAAAATTCCTTCTGTTTAACACCAAGTATTTTCGTTGTACTGTTAAGGCAAAGTTGAACTTAAAAATCGATTAAAAATAGATATATCTCAGAGCTACATAAATTATTCATTAGAAGTGCATGCGTATTTACAGGAATTATTCAGAAATACAATGAACTAGTGGTTTACAGTGAGGTTATTTGAGTTACGGTTCGGTAGAGCATGGCTGCACATTGAAAGAAGCCAGTACTCAAGGTTGCATTATGCATATGCAGGTAATTGCTTATATTTTGTTTAAGGGAAGCTTTGTTATCGAATGGTTATGCGTTCGTGTTTTACTCAGTGTTTTCGCTGTGTGTAAAGTGAGTGCTAATTGGTTTTCGTTAATCAGGCCATTAAATAAATATAAACTTGAAGAATGGGTTTTATGTACAATACATAAATGAAAAAGGATTCTTGAAGTGAAGCGTAAGAAAATGTCCTGGTAGAGAAACTGTTCGCCAATTTGTTAAAAATTTACGAGGGACAGGATCTCTCAATGATAAAAATACGTCGTGTTTTTACGGAAGAAAAGTCAGATGAAATACAGAAATTTCCTATGCAAATGCCGGCAATGTATTGCCGCTGAGGAGCATCGCTTTCACCATCTCTTATAATACAGGTTAGTGTTTAGTGATTATTATTGTCAATTTTAAATGCAGTATCCTTTTATGTTTTCAGTAAAAATGTATTTACGCGCCATTGAATGAAATGTGTACCCTGAATTTGAAACTTAAAATCATAGAAAATTATTTTGGCATATTCAAATAACGGCGTCTAAGAGATAAACTCATACGCTTCATAAACATAGGATTTATATGTGGAATATTGTTACATCTTGGAGGACGTAGGACAAAATCCATCACTCGTGCTGTTGTCAGTACAGTTGGCGTAGGACAAAGAAGGAAAAGTTATTTCTTATGATGTCACAAGTCACAGGTTGCCCATTGTCCATTATACAATTAATAATATCACAAGATGGTCTGAGATTGCCGATAAATTCACGAACTTAGCGTTGTATGTTATTGCATAGGAGTATTTTATGAATAAAACAAAAATTTAAATAAATAACAGTAAACTTGACTTAAAATTGTAATAATTGTATATTTGTATTATGAATACTTCGCTTTTTAAGTAACGAAGAAATGGCACCGAATAAGAAATGGTCACAAAACGCTAGAAGGGACTTTATATTAATACGTAACAATAACATTCCTGAACCGCGGCATATGATATGTTTAATAGTGTTTAACGTTCACTACTGAGAAATCATGGGCCGGACTGTGATGCATGAGATGAAATGACAAGCTGGGAGATAAAACCAGAGAAAAGCCTGAAGTAAAAACTGTTAGGGAGGACAGTCCTAACGGGAATTGAACCTTAGAACCCATTCGAGAGTCCGTGACCTTTGCGACTTATATTGACCCCAACTTATGAATTTAAATTAATTCACAAATGGGTAACGCTATTTAAATAACGTTCTTATATAAACTGTAACGTTTACAACACACAAAGAGCTCGAGATAATGGTTCACAATAGTATATTAATGTTATACAATGAATATTTAAACAAACCTTTTGAAACCCTAAAGTATAAATAATGATAACTTGTATATAGTGCACTTTTTAGATAACGGGGCTAACGGTACATATCGGGTAATTTATCTTAGTGCAGAATATTTATAGGCAAAGAAAAACTAAGCAAACATTTCGTCGCTTATAGTGCCTACAGTACTTTTACATTTATAAAACATTTACAGTCAACCTTTAATATTTCTAAAAATAATCCCAATTATTACTTAAAATTTATAAGCTACAAACTCCTAAATTTGTCTGCAGAATTAGAGAATAACCAAACCAAAAGTAAAAGCTTAACAAAGATACATTTTCGTGTTTCTTCAAAGAAAGAAGTATTTAGTTAGACACTTATGATAGTATACAAAGTAAACTTATATGAAATTCTTCATTAAAATGTTGTATTTACTTATTAATCATTTATTTTTGTTGATATAACTTATTTATAGTGAATTATTTGCTGCTAATTGAAGAGAATGTATGTAGCTACAACGTTCCTATCATTAAGGGCTTATATTCGAAGTGCTGAAGCTTATCAGATTAAATGTTAAATGCAGTAAATTTATTCAAGCTGGATTTGAATCAGCTGCTGATAGTGGTATAATTAGTGTTTAGAGTGTTCTTTAAATGAAGTATTTAGAATTACTTGCAACAGTAATAAACTACATTTATATTATTTTACAGTTTATACACTTTCATTAAACTTTTATTTTCACAGCAATCTTCCATTCACTACTATTTAAATCAAAGTTTCAAGAAGGAAGGCTACAGATATGATGTTAAGTAATGAATTATTTCATAACCTAAATTAATAATTTATTCTCAGAGCTTTTCTACATTTAGGGTTAGCTTTTATTCGGTAATTCTACATCTAGTACTGAAAACAAAATGCGGTTGAAATATGCAAAAACGGTGAGCATAATTATCACTTTCACTAATTAGAATTAAAACGTTGATTACGCAACTAGTTACCTGTGTTTCAAATAGTTGGAACATTTTTGCTTAGTGGTTAAATGATACACGATACAAATATAACTTTTCTGAACTAATAATATTTTATTTTGTAAAAAAGAATTACACATCCCGTGACGTAATATCACAAGATGGCCTGAGATTGCCATTAAATTCACGAACGTAATGTTGTATATTTATTAGGAGAATTTCTATAGTAAAACATGAATTTAAATAAATAGTCGTAAACATGGCTTACAAAATTTTAATAATTGCATATTTTTAAAATGAATATTTAAACTTTTCAAACCATTTTGCAACAGGCGAACGTCGATTGTTAGTAATGCCAATAGAAAAGAGCCAAATATGGGTTTAGGACTATTTCATGAATAGAATTAGAATAAAAATAATATATATTTGAAATTCGCACACTGAATATTAACAATTGTATAAAATAGTACACTTATGACTACTTTCCTATTCAGGAAACGTGAAACTAAATATTACAATCGCTAACGTTCGATTTATGTATACCAACTGAGAAAATCAAAACAGAGATAAAATTTAACCATTCTGAAAAAAATTATTAAAATTTATGGGCATCACGAAATCTCTTTGAGGAACGCTCCTTTTTGCGTTGATTGTCGGTAGTTTTGCTGCTATCAATACCTTCCCACCGCCTACTAGCAAAACAGGAATTATAGTGGGGATAGAGTGTTGGCTACACTGACCGGAAGAAAATGCACTTAACACGGCAAAGGAATTTGTAAAAATTTACGATAATTCCACTGCGATATTGCGTTATGATTAGTCAAAATTTAGGTTTTTTTTCACTGAATTGATCGATTTTATGATGACGTCATAAGTGAAATAGTGGTCATAAGTTGGAAACGTATCATCTTTGGTAAACTCTTTAAAAAAAACACAAAAAACTCATAAACGCTGTATTTACAAGTGCATGCAGCGAATGCACACTGCAGCATGCGCTTTGCCTGTAAACATAATTGTCACAATCATAAGTATCCGGAAAGAGGACGTTTGGGTAAATCAGCGGTAGCCGAGCGGTTTAGAAGGCAATGTTCTTTTACATAAGTTGCTGGGTTCAAATCTCACACATTTTTTTATTGTTGGTTTTATAAGTACATATATATAGTATATTATGCTGCTTTAATATTATATTATATTTTAACGAATCTTTCGAGTTTTATCACATTATCTATCCACACACAAAAACGTAATAACAAACTAATGTAATCTTTACAAATAACTAAGTAAACACTCGAATGGAAAATGTATATTCTAAAGAGAAAAAACATAAATTGATATTCGGTATGAAATCTCAGCATATATAACTACCCTCAATCATCGGGGCATAGATCATGTCATATTTCTAAAATACTGTGGAAGAGAGGCTATAACATTTTGGCTTCTTGAATTTGTGTCCATAAGCCATCTTTCCTTCTTGCATGTGCAGGGAATGTGTGTGCTGCATATTGCATTTGTATAGAACAAACACTGAAGGGAATACAATTTGTTAACGTTAAAATTTGTTGTATAGGGGAAAATAATATTACAAAATTTATTTTTTCATAATATGTTACAAAGATAAACAAATAAAAGTATAAAAAAGTACTTCATGCCAAGAGACGACCCTGCGCTACTAACCATGACATCACTGCACACTCTGCCACAGAGCTAACAGAACTCGCATACTAGACAGCGTATTTAGTGCATGCCATACAACACAATCGCTGCAGTGGTTACCTTGTGAACCGCGTGTTGTAACAAGTAGGACTTAGAAGAATTTTGCATTCAAGAGATAACTCATTTTTTGTCAAAGGATATATATACAACAAAAAATTGGGAGTCCTGATAGCACATAACACAAGACTTAACCCCATACACTTTGCTGGTGACTTAGTTTTAATTGTTCAATTTGAAGATTTTATTATTATTGTAAGAAAGTACTATGTATGTGTTCCACGTCGCTGTCTACCGTTTATTTATGATATATTAGTCATAAGTAACTGGAAGTATTCTGAGATATCTGACCAATGACAGTGCTTTTAACCGATACACACTCATATAAATTCGCTTCATTTTTTTTAATTGTGTTTAATGCCCGTTTTCACTACTGAGGTACCACAGGCGATGGACACTGATGATAAATGAGATGAAATGATACATTGGGAAAGGATTTTTTTTTTAAGGAAGGAAACATTCCAGGCCTAAGTTTAGGGTACCTCCCCGGCATTTGCCAGTTATGAAGACTGAGGAAAACCTGGAAAGACCTCAGTCAGGGAGGACGATCCTGGTGGGATTCAAACTAGACAACCTCGGCCACCCATGGAGGTCAAATACGCTTCATACTCATACACTAAATGCTGGACATTACAAAGAACTCCCTTAACCAAAGAAAAGTTTTTTGGGTGCGGGAACTTAAGCTCAGCAGGTGCTCTACAAGGACAATATCATGTAACAAAACCAGAGGCATAGATTCCATACGTACTGTGTTCTAAGATAGAGAAATTTGAATTCCAAAATAGAAACTGTCATATCGCTCGATCATCGGAGAAATGACATCATATTTATTGCAACAGATTATGCAATTACTGAAAGAGGAAATGTCTATTATGTTTACGAAAACTTGCAGGAGTAAGGATAACGACGTGACATTTACAGAAACATATCCTGAAAACCGGTCAAAAGAAGCTAAATTCATGTTTCAAACACAATGAACTAACGTGCGCGTTTCACGTGCTTTCGGCCCCTGATTTTCTCTTGTAATTTTCAAACTAATAGATATAAATTCTTATATTTGACACGGAGGCAGAGCTGCTCTCTAGCCCATGTTGCACTACCAATGAATTGCAAGTTCACAATAGTAGTCTCATGCTCCGACCATGTTGCAGGATCGTCAATAGTCTTGTGCTTTCATTGATTGATTTATTTATGGACGGTCTTTAACATCTCAGGTCATCAGCATCACATTCTAATCAGGGAGTGAAACGGCCGACAAATTTTGCTCAGAAGCCTCTTCTTTCAGGCTTGAGGTTCTTTTTCGTGCCGTAAATGTATGACACGGGACCCACGGCTTTACTTCCCTTCCGAAGGAAGTACTTAGGATTTTTACACTCCAAAAATATCCATCGGTTATGGTTACCACTGCACGACCAGGACCGACTTGTGCTTTCTTGTTACCAGTAATACAATACGTGATATGGTATATAGCGGGACTGTGCTGGTTCACTCTCCACGTTATGGCGCGTAGATGTGGCGAAGGGAACAAGCAGAAAATCTACAACAAATTCAGATTAATTTTCTGAAAAGATTTCAAAGGGTTGATAGGAGTGCAGCAAATTGCGGGATAAGAAAAGAATTTATCAGTACTTATGACACAATAATTTTTAAAAGCATGGCGACACAAAGACAAAGTTAAAATTCATTTGCTATCAGGAACAATTGATAAATCTGGAATCTGCGAAGTGGGCATCGACCATAAAAAGAGGTTTGAAAGAAATAGGATTAGAGTGAGTATGGGAGATAGGAATTAGAAATAGAAGAAATGTTTGGAAGAAAGTTAGAAGCAGATTAATTGATATTGATAGGCGGTAGTGGAAGCTGAGCGTTCTAACAAAGTATCACTGGAATTACATGCAGAACTAAAAGGGGTATAGAGGAGAGAGAGAGAAGCATATACAAGTGTAATGACAGAAGAAGACAGAACGGCAATGGCCTGGCTGCGCTCGCGAGATGGAAAACACAGAAAATGACGGATGACACCTACAGGGAAAAGAATGTGCTCTATGTGTGGCCCCCCCCCCCCCAAAAAAAAAAGCGTACATATTCCTGCAGAATGTGAAGTTAGTGCTCGGGTCGCAAATTCTCTCTGAAAACTTTGTGAGGTCAAGAAGAAGTTGGGCGGCATGTCTAAATTTGGTCTTGGGTTAAAAAATTGGCAGCGGCGTATGTAAATTTATTAGGAAGATAATATGGATAAAGGAAAATGTCTGTCTAGAGAGGATATAGCATATAAGTACTTATATATTTTAAATGTATTTCTGTTTGTTTTTATTATCTTATATATACCGAATTAAATATTTCTGTTGTTAGTGCCCTGTAATGAAAATTTAAAATGATTATGACAGCGGAGAGTTAATACGTATACCTTTTAATACACGACTTAGTGTTTGTATAAATGAAATTATGTGTATTTCGATGTTCTTTTCTCAACATTTCTTATGTGCAAATAGGAGCTGGATATATGCATCTGGCAAGGCATTATTGAAATAATTACACACTTACCACCGACGCCGCCGCATACGCCGACGCCGCCACCGCCAGTAACCCAACTTTCCACATATATCCATCAGGGTGTGTCAAAAATAATTCATTTCGCAATTTGAGGTTTGGAAACCGCAGACAAATTCATCTGATGACAAACCAGATATGAGTGTACATAAGAGGAGACCGCATTTGCCAAAAGCAACAGACTGCAGGCCATCCCACACAAGTCCTTTCGTAAACTGTTGTAGGAGATGGGAGTTTTCAAAGTACATTCTGTATCATGTTACCGTGTGCAAGAATTGAAACTTCTTGTTGAACAAAAGTAACTCAATATTACTATTACTGGTTCCAGCAGTTGGTTGATAGCCATTGGTAGCACTAGGATAAACAGGTGGTTCCAGCTTATGGGCATATCAATTCTCAGAATACCGTGATTGTATGGGTTAGTAAAAATCCTTGCACCGTGCACAACATATCTCTTCATAATCAAAAAATTGGGTTGTTATGCTATTTTATCACGGCGTCTCATTATTGGTCGTATCTTCTTACATACAATGCTGGATATCGCAGTCCGTGAATCGATTAAAAGACGAAAAACCAACTCAGTATCATTTTCAGCAGTAAAGTGTCATCTATTACACTTCTAATGTCACCATGGCTGTAATTGCTTCCTTCATATGAAGAATTTCTACTATCTGACCTTGCACCATCCAATTTCTTCCTCTGGGGCATGTTGAAAGGCAAAGTATGTTCCAACAGCCTTCGTGAAAGTGCAGGAAACTGAGGCTGTGTCTTCCAATGTGGCGGTGGATACCTGCTGCAACATGCAGGCTAATGGCGACCGTTTTAAACACTTGCTATGTGCACCAAAGTATGTTCGTGTCAAATGTTCTGAATTTTGAAGGCTAGGACTTAAATATAAATACAGTTTCTAGTGATATAATTGTGAACACATCATGCCATCTTTTAAATTGGTCCTTAAATATAAGAGACAAGAGATTGGCGGTAAAGTAAGTGTGCTCAGATGAACCAAAAGTGGTTTGGAATGTGTTCTCAGAGGAACTCCTGGTATAATTCTAAGTGCTCTCTTCTGTAAAATAAGCACGTTACTACCTGAGTGATGATCGCACCACAGGAGTGTACCATTGTTTAAATGACTACGTTTTCCATAGTAAAACCATAATAAACGAGGAACAACAATGATCATAAATGAACATATTGAAACTAATGATATATCAACAGTTTTGTTTCCATTAATGCTAAGTTTGTTGGCACTGTTTAGTGGTTTTTATAAAGGAATAACGGTTAATGAAAATATATGTATGTAGAGTGGAGGGAAGGATTTAGAAAAAGGAAATTTGATTTGATAGGTTTTGGGTGTAATTTCAGGGGTAAATAATTCCTTTCTCTCAGAGGATGGTTACCGTTGTCTTAAAGTTTTGCCACGGCTGTTGAGACTCTGCTGCTGGGTATTTTTATGGTCCTGTAACCATAAGGGAAGGAGTCTTGCAATAATATTTTCATTATGGAAGATGACACAATTTATTGTTCTTACACTATTGTACATAAACCATTGCACTATTGCACTTAACTAATAAAGCTCGTTCACTTAATACTCTTCCAAAACTAACTACCACTAGTTGAATTGAACTGACAAAACCCTTCCACTGATATTGCCCCGCTGAATGCTCTTGCCGAATTAACTGCGTGCCACAAAATTGCAAACTAAATAAACATGGTCTACGTGACTTTTTCCATGAAGAATCAACTCAAGCGGTTGGCTTTTTCCCTTGAAGAGGTTATCGGCCTGTCTTTTCATCCGTGCAGTCGCCAGTGTTTTATGGTACCTACGCTGCTTAAGAAAATCTCTAACAGAATAGCAATAAACATTTTGCTCAAGGATTCTTTACAAATAGCTACAACAGGCTACAGAAATTCCCAAGTCAGATTTAATGGCTGGGGTAGCTTTCTGCGCCTTGACAAGAAAATAACATTTTACACACAATAGTTCAACGCTTGTACAGGGAAATGACATTACACTCGTGGTTATAACCAAGTCACATAAAATTATTTGCTACTATTAATCTAATTAAATATGAGGATGGTAACTCATAAAAAATGTCTTACGTCATTTGCTAATCTTGAATGATGAATCATCAACTTTAAGTTCTAAAGAAGTCTCATTTTGAGAAGCAATTTCAATTGCTAAATCATAAATAAATAAGAAGTTAATCGAGGATTTACTATCAAGAGATTGTTAATATAGATAATAAACAAAAGTTATCCAAGTACAGACCCCTGGGGAACACCATGTAAATATAAATTGAGAATGTCTACCATTATAATAAAATGTATGTGATCTTCCTTTTAAATAAGATTCCAAAAACGTAACGGTATCGCAAATGAAACCAAAAAAATTCACCTTTCCAAGGAGAAAGTGGTGAGATCAAATGTATTGGTAAAAATCATAAAATCGCCCAAGTAGTTGCATTTCAAACTGAAAACGCAGACATAAAATCGTAAACTTAACTGTTTTTATCGACAGAAAGAACATTTCATGTATATGTCTGTCTATATGACATGCAAAGTGTGTGTGTGTTTTGGTGGTGTTTAACGCCCGTTTTTAGTACTGAGACACACAGGTGTTGGATACTGATGATACATGAAATGAAAGTATGTATTGGGAAAGGGTTAGTTTTCTTTTTTTTTTTTTAAGAAAGGAAATGTTCCAGGCCTAAGTTTAGGGTACCTCTCCGGCATTTGCCATTTATGAGGACTGAGGAAAACCTGGAAAAAACCTCAGTCAGAGAGGACGGTCCTGGCGGGATTCGAACCTGAGACCTCCCGCTCACAAATTCGCGCCTTAACGGCCTCGGCCACCCGTTGCACTCCCTGCCCTTCGGTAATATTTTTCTCGTATGAACGACAGGAAAAAGGAAACTTATAATGAACCAGTTTTTTACAATGTTCAAAATGTGCACTAAAATTCAAGAGCCTTTTAGCTTACTAATCATTAGGCAGGTTGCCCACTAGAGCTTTGCAGGTAGCAAACTAAACCTAATGGCGATAACGTGTGAAACACCGCAGCCAATATAATGCCTTGCGGTCCATCAGCTACTCAGCACGGTGGAAACTAGCCAAATGTAGTGCATTATGCTCTGATGCCTCCGTTTTTATAGACTCTAGACCACGTTATTACTGCGCTGGTTCCAACCACTTCCCTGGGTTTATGCATCGGTCCATGTTGGCGTTGGCATGTGAATCATTACATTAAGTTTAATATGCCCAACAGCTGTGAAATTTTCGATTATATGTGCTAATTAATCATCACAGAGATATTGTTTTGTTACGCCAATTTCATTTTAAAATCTAATACGAGTTGTATAACAGGTTTTTGTACTATTTCATAACTATGTTTTTTCAGCTTTAATTTTGTGTTTTTAGGTTACTTATTAGCTGAAATGTTTTGCTTCTTATATTTTATAAGACGTACAATCGATAGTCTTATTGATATTTCAAATATACGAAATAATATTAATGAAAGTTTATATTATACGTATTTTTGCAATGATTTAGTGATGCTTTAGTATTACATTTCTTAACAGTGTTCCTTGTTATTTTCCAATTATAAGTTTGACGTTGATTTTAAAAGGAACGTGTTCCATAGATAATTATCATATTCATTGTTTTACAAAATTAACTTTTATGCCATTAAGAACTAAAAGCGACTTTATTTTCTCATGATGAACACACTTCCAAATGCTTTTACTCGGTTAGTCGCATGTTCAAATGTTTAGAAAGATCTAGTACCTAGGAATAATTAAATAATACCATTGACAGTTGATTCTGACGGACATATAATGTTACACATGCTCCAATATCCAATAAGTAGTTCTAAATTTAGAAGTTATTGTGACTTCAAAAATAATTAATATTTAATAATTAATCTTTTTATTAAACAATTAAAGGTGGAGTAACAATAACTGATTCAGTTAATGCGGAGTGTTATTTATATTTATTTCCTTGATTATACGGTACCAACTTTACGAAATCAAAACATTGAAAATGTCATATTTGTACCTGATGAGTATCTAAATATACTTTTATTGACAGTATAGAGTTTAATAACATTTTTGACTACCATTTTATTAGGAAACAATTATTTCCTACAATAAGTGATATGCAAGATCTCCACATACACCTTGCCACCTTTTATATGGGCTTAGCTGAAGGAAAGAATATTTATGTGTAAAAATGCGTTATTTTATTACTTGTAGGGATCCATCATGAATGGGAAAGATATTTCAAAACAAAAGGCCCAGCATGCCATCACTACATCTGAAGAAGAACGTGTATATATGCAATAATTTCTTTTAAATTACCATAGTGATATTGTACATCTAAATATTTAATTTCTTATGTAATAATGCAACACAGAAAAATGTAATATTGCATAGAAAATAAGATTTTAACGAGGAATTAAATTACCTATTACTTTTGAAAACTCATGTGAAAAACTAAAAAAACAAAACAAAACAAAACAAAACAAAACAAAAACAAAAACAAAAACAAAACAAAAAAGCCTTTAATATTAAAAGCAATGTTTTTTCCTAAATATAGTATAAAAGTTAACTTTCTGTGTGTCCCCCTTCATAGCTTCATTGCCGCAAAACTGAAAAAGCAAATAAAATAATTGAAAGAAATATAGATATCAAAATAGTACCCTGTTACTCATTTCTGTCTTAGAAATCTGATTCTTAATCTGTTAAGAGAAAACTGTTTTTCTTGCTGTTTAACCCCTTTCAATGCAATATTTCACAGTTGCTGTCTATACAGTTTGTAACAGGGTATTTATTTTGGGAACTATTACTATACACAGTTCGGTCTATTTATCTTGAGGCAATCTAATACAACTGATCTCTGTAATAATTTCTGCAGCAAAGGTCATACCTCGCAGCTATAGTATTTAGGTTCAGTTGCAGATTCAAAGGCGAATTATCTAACAGAAACTTGACTAGTTCTGAGGCATGTTTGACGCTTAGACCGCTTTCCGCTTGCATAGCGGATCACAAGAGCAGCTCTATTCCAGTCAAGGAGATTGTTCTGCCGTTTGTTGCTTATTTGTTCAAACGTTTCTTGATGAAGATTTATAGGAATTCTATAGCTTCATAAGATACATGAGTAGCAATCAGAAATAATAACGTCTCTGAGAATTCTGCTTTAGATAAACATATTATTCTTCTATGTAATGGGGACTACAGAAAATATCTTATGTTTAGTGTGTATTACTATTAACACTTTATGTAGCCATTAATTGGTTTAAATTTAATATCAAAATAAGTGTGTATACCTATATAGAGGACAAAAGTAATTATTTACCTGCAGCAGCGTCAGTGATGATAGCCAGAATAGAAATGTCAATAATGACATTTCACTCTCCCTCCTAAAAAAAAGAGTAAATTCTTGAACGAACAATTCTTCTAAGTCCTTCTCGTGAAAGTTCGCGATTTACAACAGCTAGGCTGTTTGGCATACACTAAATACACTGTCTAGTACATATGTTCCGTTAGCTCTGTGGCAGAGTGTGCAGTGATGCTGTGGCTAAGAGCGCAGGCTCGTCACCCGGCATGAAGCACTTTTTTTTATAAAAAGTTTTGTAGCATAACCTGACAAATTAGTTTAGTAATATTGCTTCCCATACACAACATGCATTGAAGCTAATATATTATAATGAATATTATCATATTTCCTTTAATATTTATTCTATCCAAATACAATATACTGCACACGCAATACCGGCACATGCACCAAGGGCAGAAGATGGCCTATGGATACAAATTCAAGAAGTCTGGGATGTTGTAGCCTCTCGTCCACACTACTGACATCATTTACCCCGAAGATCGAGAACAGTTATACATGCTGAGGGTTCATACATCCAAAATAAATTTATATTTATTTTTGTGTTTTCACTTTAGAAGACAAAGGTTTCTGTTCACGCATTTTTTTAGTTATTTGTAAAGAATTCATTAGTTTGTGATTACATTTTGTATATATGCATAGGTAATGTCATAAAACTGAAATGATACGTTAAAATGTAATATGATATTAAGGCAACATGGTGACCTATATATACACTTATAAAAGCAATAATAAAAAGTAAACAAGTGAGTGGGATTTGAACCCAGGAGCTTACGCAGAAGAACAATGCCTTTCGCTCTTCCATCGTACTCCACCATAACATTCCCTTTCCCGATAATGGTTGTGACCATTACGTTTACAGGCAAAGCGCCCACTGCAGTGTACCAGTCGCTGCATGCGCGTGTGAATACAGCGTTTACGAGCATCGCCGAAGTTCTCCGATGGACACGTAGAATCTGGGGATGGCTCAATTTTTGTCAAAGGGTGTACATGAATGTACGCCTGCACAAGGCTATCATCGATTAACACCTTTAAATACCCCAGGTATGCCATTGATCTGCTAGCAACAGAGGTTAGTGGGATGTCAAGGGTAAAATGGGAATAGAAATACACGCTCTTAAGTTCGCATCTACCATTCGCAGTTTCATATTCTGGATGTGTATATGAAGGTAATAATAATAATAATAATAATAATAATAATAATAATAATAATAAAATTGTTATTATTATTTTAACTGCGTGAAACAATGGAGGTAAATAACTTAGTCATTTAAGTAATGTACTTTTTGTGTATTATGAAAGGCAACGGTCCGATGGACCCGTGCGAAGGTTGTAAAGTTATCAGTTAATTTGAATTGTTAATTTGAATAAAATACATTCATTCATTCTCAACCAAGGGTAGACTTATTACCAACAGCGAACATGATGTAATGATGTGGCACACCCAGGTACATAAATACATACTCTCTTTATGTATTATATAGCTATACATAATTATTTAACGAAGACAAGATACATAGAGTAACTAAAATGAAAAAAAAAATCAGAAAGTCGTTTATACTTCTTCGCAATAAAACCTACTTGAGTTGTGAAGGATATTCCTGTCTCCGAAATATATATATTACGTGTACTAGTTTATAGTGTTTCGGTATTGCCAAAGAATCACAAGATATCGGAGTACACAGCAAAATACAAGAATGCTTCTTCTTGATCTAGTGGCTATCATTTAGATATGATCCCACTAGCTTTTTTGCAAAGATATTGTTGGGATTGTTTAACTTTTTACATAGCAGGAAATGAAATTACAGTGTTAGGCTTTGTTTGGTAGATAATTTATAGTTAACCACAGAGCATCAAGTGGAGGCCATTTCCCGTTAATTCCCGCTGTACTTTTCATGTCCAATAGGACAAGCAGTTCTTTCTGAACAGACTTGACACACAAGCTCCTTTTTATCGCAAGTTTCATTTACGAGCCGCCTGGGTGAGGTTGCTTAATGTGCCGCAACCGGAAAAAGGTAGATAAGGGTCAAAAGGGAGATAAAGCGTCGATGCATGTAAAATTAATATTTTAGTTTTAGTGTTTATATTTTTACTGAACGCATTAAATGATAATCTATTTAAAATTGTTATAAAAGATGTTAAATTGATGCTCCTCAGCGGCAATACGTTGCCAGCATCCGATAGGATATAACTGCATTTCATTTAACTTTTCTTCCATAAGAATAAGGCTGTTCGGAATACGTTTCTTTTCATTGTGAGATTATGTCTCCTACAACTTCTTAATATGTTGGCGAACAGTTTATCTGCCTGTTACACCATTGCCAAGGTATTTTCTTGCATGTTGTCTTACTACTTCGATGCAATAATCCGTTTTCACATATGTATCGTACATAAATCAGTTCTTTCAGTGACACTAACTAAGAACAATTAACACACGATTTCCACACAATGAAAGCACCGATTAGCCACTCTTAGTTGGCAAAGTTTCTAACAACAAGCTGCAACCTGCACATTATTATACGGCCCTGGTGATTGGCTTCTTATAGTATGGAGCCACGCTCTTCCAATTCATAACTCAAGAGAGTATTAAACTCCCTGTATAGCCAAGTAGTTTTGTTGCACGACGTAGAGAGCCTGCTTAACTGTTGAATAATTCAACACACATTTTTTATGAGTTGACTTGGGTGCATCGTCCAGGACATTACCATACTTTGCTCTGAATACTCTTGTGCTTAATAATGGAATTTATGTTTCCTGAAAAATTACACTGTGTTTTAACACTGCAGTACACCGTACAAAATAAAACATCTATGGAGCAATCCACGTAAAATATGACACCAAGAAACATTACAAGTTATTATTGCTTTAAAAACAGGTATCTATAAACAGAGTTAAAATATTTACTATTACGAAAAGATCTTGTTGGTTGAAATACATTAATTTTCTTTTTAACGCGATAAATATTGTTATATTTGTGAAAATCAACAAGTTATAAGAATATAAACCCACAAAAACATATGCTAGAGATTTTAAATACAGTAAATATAGCTGACACGCACATTATATAAATGTGTATATGCCATATTTAACATGAAAGTTAAAACTTAGCAGCAGCATAAATTTGTTTCAGTTCTCTATGGAAAACATTAAAGACAAAAAGATCGCTGATTGCTCTCCCTCTCTCTCTCTCTCTTTTATCTCTGACAAAAGTAAATCACTATTTTTATTATGTTTCATAAAAATAATTTCGTTAAATTATATCTGAAACGCTGTTCCTAGCTGCATCCCCTTATGACAAGGAGGGGCCGAGCGAAAAGTCATCTGTACTACTTTACGTCACTCTTAAAATCGACCAATGAAACGAAACAAAATTTTTAATTTTTACCAATCACAGATGGATAACGAAGTGAAATTATCGAGAAAAAAGTAATCCGTTTTATCACGCGACGTGCATTTGTCTTGTGGTGAGTGTAGCCAACTCTATAATTCCACTACATAATTCCTGAACACGCATCACTGACCACTTTTGCTAGAGGCGGTGGGGAGCTATTGATAGCAACAAAAGCATGGACAATCGACAATCATAACGCCAAATGGAGGATTCTTCGAATAGATATGCACACGAATAACATTTTATACAAGTATTAATATTCTGTTCGCGGATTTCAATTATGTATTACTTTTATTCTTATTCAATTCATGAAATTTTCCTAAAACCGTATTTTTCTCTTCTCTATTGGCATTATTGACAATCGGCATTCTTCTGCCGCAAGATTGCTTGAAAAAGTCAAGTACAGATATACAATTATTACAATTTTAAGCTAAGTTTAGGGGAATTATATTTAAATTCTTATCTTGTTTAATAGTCCTAATAAATGTTACTCGAGGGTCTGAGCTTCCCAGATAAACTCACTCACTACGTTTGTGAATCTCAGACTCTCTCGTGGTATTACTTGTATCAAGAACTCGTATGCATGCAATGAAGATAACGGCTATGCTTCCAGGAATGAAATAATTTTTTTCTATATTCTTTTGGTTGAGATACAAAACTGAAACAAATATTTGTCTTAATTTTCAATTTTATTTTAATTTAATTTTCCATTGCTCCTGTACAAAAATTGTTCTAACGTGCAAAAAATGTTCTTCTAATCTTGTAAATTAATGTATATGGTTTACAAATTATATTGGAGAAATATGAGTTTTAAAATTGCCTATTGCTAACACTTCTATTTTAAGTTTCGAGATTTATATTTCTATAAAATTGGTAATTTAAATACATAAGTTAACTTGACGAAATTGTGCTAAAATTATTAAATTCACAGGTGCTATACTTCAATAACACGTTCGTTTAATATACAGTTTTTTTTAATGTTAGGTGAATTCCTGCTTTCACATAGAAGCTCCCATACTGCAATGACTGTGTATTTAAATTCTACCCCTGATTGCTGGGCAACTTCTTTGTCGGAGCTGCGCTGGAGGTATGTGGTTTTCTCAGATGATAATGGTTGAAAGATAACGAAGTAACAAATGAATTTATGTGATAACCCCAACATATTACCTACTCTTTTTATTACAAATCTCGTTTATCCTCACTGGAATCTTCTCGCCTTTATGGTACTGCTTAATTAGGAGTTTTTTTTTTTTTTTTTTTTTACAAAGTGAAAGTTATTAATGGGGTTCGCATATCGCATGGAAAAAAAATAATTGTGAAAACCAAAATACGAAGTGTGGGAAGATTGTTAGCGGAAATAAATTTACACCAATAGGTAAAAAGCGCGGTTAACAAGCAATCAAAGCGAACATTAATAACATAAAAAATACAAAGCCTGTCTTTAAAAATTATTGCGGTTTAACTGTAACGCAAATTAATACAGGTTTTACTTGTGTTAGGAAGTTAAGAAGAGTGCAACCGTAGAGATTTGTAGTGTAGCTTGTTGTAGTTGAAAATAAGAGGGGGGTGATAATAATTTGTTCCAACCCAGGAACAAATTCCGCTGCAAACCACTCATCCGGATGTTTTGACCACCAATACTTGAAAAACAAATTCCCTAAGACTGTTTCTTGAAGTAAATAACGAGGCAATGGACTGAATAGCCCGAACAAAGTGATTAAGCTGATACTTCAGAACTTCAAAGTGAATATCGTTAAATGTAATGACCGCCCTTTGGGGACCTCAAGAAATATGAATTCTTCTGAAAACTGTTTTCTGTATTTAGATTTAATTTGCCTAGATATGTAACTTTGTTGTTTATTTGAGTGTCTCTTCTATTTCCTAGCATAATCAAGATGAAAAAGTTATGTTATATTGCTTATAACATATTAGAATCTGAACATTCCTTAATAAAAAAATATATGCTGCTATTATTACACACATATCACCTAGCATTTTGCACATAAATTATAACATTTATATCATCAGGTATATAGTGTAAGGCCAAATATTTGTTTTCCTATGTAGCAGCTTAGAGTCATTTATAAATTATTTAATTATTCATGTGTTTTTGTTAATTTTCTGTAACTTTATGCTGAGAAAGTAGGATAACTTAAAATTAGTGTTAAATTCCAAATTATGTTCTGCACACGGCTAGTGAAATAACAATTTCCATACATAAATTACCCCTATACAGTTGGTCGTAAACTAGAAGCCTGGAATCATAACTAATAGTAGCATTTCAAATCGCCTCTTAAAGAATAAATTTCTTAAGTTGAGAAACCTTAGAATCAAATGAAATGCTCGCGGTTTCGTGATTGGAGGACGCAATTGCTCAGTTAGTTAGAGCAAAAGCCTGGAAGACTGAGGCAATTCGAATCTCGGCCGTGGTCCGAAATTATTCATTCTGATTCTTCAATTCCGACTGTTTATTAAATTGAGAGATTACAGAGGGCCGTGAGTACTGCTTTTAAAAATAAAAAACGTCACTCAGGTGCTGCGTAAACTAAGCGAATTTCTCACCTATTAGAGTAACTTTAAAATATATATATATATATATATATATATATATATATAAATGAAACATAAAAATAAAGAAACACTATTAACAATGTAACAAATTAACACTAATAATAAAAGTAGATAAAGATAAAACACAGAGAAAGAGTCACACTTGAAACTGCTATATTTCGAACTACTGCGAGTTCTTCAATGGCAAGAAGCTAGACAAGTGAAGGTGATAAAAGTAAATATTGAGTATCGAAGGTAACGTTATGCATGGAAACAGATGAAACTAGATATGAGAGTGTGGGAAGAAAAAAAACTAATATGTAAGATTTAAACCAGGTGGTATACATATTAGTTTTTTTTTTTTTTTTTTTTTTTGTTCCCACACTCTCATATCTAGTTTCATCTGTTTCCATGCATAACGTTACCTTCGATGCTCAATGTTTACTTTTATCACCTTCACTTGTCTAGCTTCTTGCCATTGAAGAACTCGCAGTAGTTCGAAATATAGCAGTTTCAAGTGTGACTCTTTCTCTGTGTTTTATCTTTATCTACTTTTATTATTAGTGTTAATTTATATATATATATATATATATATATATATATATATATATATATACAACTTAAAATGTGGCACGCCTTTGTGCATTTTAAGTTGTATCATGTTTCCTAAAGAGAGATTTTTACATTTCTTTTAAAAGTATATACATAAATTCCAAATTATTGCCTTATTCATTAATGAATAAAATTATCCATGACATTACTGTGTGGTATTAGGGGGAACAATTAGAATTGCTTTTGAGATTAAACAATAAAAATTAATGGTATACCATTAATTAAATGAAATAATGACCACTGATAGACAAAGCTATACTGCGTGGGTATTTTTAAACATTTTTAAATGTAACCATATTTATGAACTGAGCCCTTGATGTCATCTTTACATTCACTAAAATAGAGCGGAATAACAGAAAGAAAAGTTGTGTGTATAAGAAGAACGTGTTCATATGTGTGAATAAAACAATAACACGTTACTATTTAAAGACAATTGCAATGTACCAAGCAAATATACACAATCATAAAAAAAATTCGAAACTTTACAGAGCGCTCTTACATATAAATGTAACTCTCATACACATATTAGATTCATGTTTCACATTTGCTATCTTCACAACAATGCTTTTGTTAAATATAAAACATTTGCATCGTTATAAATACAGTTTATGTCCTTATGAATTAATTTGTTTTATTTTAAAACAACACAGAGAAAATTAAATGCAAGAGCGCTTTTTAAATTTCGATTTTCAAGTATACCCCTATTTGATCCAATTTCCGTAATTTTCATAAACTATTTTTTTTATTTCATTTAAATGGTATATACCGAATTTTATTGCGAAGAAATGTCGGTGCCGCCAGAACGATTTTTAAATTTTAGTTTTCAGCTAAACTCCCACTCCTAATAATCTGATTTGACTAATTTTCAAATACTATATTTTTATTTTAATTAAGTGTATATAAAGAGTTTTGTTGTGAATTAAAAAACAAATATTGGTGCCGCTAGAGCAATTTTTAAATTTAGGGTTTCAGATAAATCCACTCGATTTCACCGATTTTCAGATTCGTTTTTTCTTATTTTATTTCAATGGAATATATGGAGTTTCCTTTAAAATATTTAAAATTGCGGCGGCGAGTAGATTTTTAAACTTCGCTTTAACCCCTACTTGGTTTTAGGCCCATTCCCCCACTCCTAATGGGCCGATAGCCCGGATTTTAGGAAACTGCTTTTACCAATTTATTTTAAAGAAATATACCGAGTTTCTTTGAGAAAAAACAAAATTGCGCAGCTAGAGCGCTTTTTAATTCTTCTCAAACATTTTCAATTTATAATCAATAATCAAATTTTGCTGTTTGACGAACTCAAAAATAGTTTGCTAATTGATAGTTACATGTCGAGTTTCGTTGAGAAAAAACAAAAATTGCGACCGTTAGAGCGTTAACACACACACTCAAATATATATAAAAGAGCTCTAATATGTGCGTGCGTGCGTGCGCGCGCGCGAGACAGGGAGAGAGATATCTTCTTTGCTTCCTCAGCTTTTGTTTACACACGCACAGAGTACAGGTTTTATGGGTACAACCGCAATAAAATTCGGAATTCGCTAAAGCTCATCATTCTTAGTTCATAGTATTGCTTATCATAACAAATCTCATTGAGAGGTAAAGAAACACCAGTTTACATGGCTGAAATTTCACCAGGAGGTTTGTGGTTTGTTTAATGAGATGCAATGTAAATAGAAACACAAGTAATACGGTCCACAATCAAAAAGTGTAAAGAGGTTCAACGAAATGGGAAACTTGAAGAGCAAGAGAAAGAAATGCCAAAATCTTCTCTTCCTCTTCAAGAAAATCTACACATGACCACAAGGCAACTATCAAGGGACATTATTTGGTAGTAAATGGCGCTCACTTCAAACATTTGTTGTAAGGCTAGGAGCAGGCTGAAGGATATAACACATTAACTTAATAAGTATAGGCTGCCATAAAGGGTGAAATGTTTTTGACACTCCCTGTATACCCTGAGGACATACATTTTCTAAATTATATGCAAAATATTAAGTGATGTGTAATAAGTGAAGTTTAATAAAGACATATTTAATGTCTTTAAGAAACATTCAATTTATAAAGCAATATTCACATTTTTGTTTACCCTGTATGCGTTCTTCGATATCCTAAGATCATGTTATGAATGGCTATATTGTCACTTGAGTTGGTCTTCCAGAATTTCTCTCATCTTCCCTACTCAGATATGCCTCAAACACAGTTTTTAAATGTGGAGTAGGAGGGGGCAATTACCACCTGAAGTAACCTACATATCGTAACATTTGTTTTTTAAGAAAAAAAAAACATTAAACTGTCGTTTGGCTATCTTGCTGTGAAATCTCCGTTAATTTGCGCTATATTTACTTCAGAGTTACAGAAAAAAAAGTAAATAATCAGGCTGCAGTTATGAAGTTTATGTTACATACACAAAAACTTAAGTTTTATTTACATAATATTCTCTTCGGAAAGACTAAACTTACCATCCCGTCTTGAATTAGTCTTTTAGTCATCTAGCCGAATATAGGTAACGAGGCCAAGATCACATAATAAAAATATATTGCAAAGTTGGCTTTGGCTCAATCTATACTAACACCGTTTCTGTATGAATTATACTATTTATATTTAAAGAGTGGTTCAACATTTATCACTAAGCATAACGTTATTTGGGAGTTGTGATGATTAGCAATTTGATATGCACGAATTTTCCAAAATATCTCCAATATTATTGGTCTTCGAGCGAAACTCTATAGTCTACCCTCTAATATGTTGATAAATATCACTTTTATAAAATAACTTAAGGCTGCTTAAAATATTTCAGAGTTAATAATACACACTCATAATTTTATTTTAGAGTTAATATGCATTGGTTAAATTTTAATTGTCTACTCTGTAATTTGAATTAATATATAAAATATACCAAATAATACTGGTTTTCTTTTAAAGATTGCTGTGGTATTAAAATAAAAACGTTTTACGATTAGTGTTAAAATATCCCAATAATTTCTCTAAAACGATATTATAAAATATTAGGATATTTAATGTCGCTCTATATTGTGTGGTTCGGCATTTACTTACCCTCCACTAACAGCCAGATGCAGTGTAGGAAAAATTTTCTTCCTGGAACAAAGGAAATAAAAAATTGATTATACTGCTTCTTTTTTGTTTTATTTTATTATTAAATATTATTAACTGAAATATTCCATTTCAGACACTTGTGGATACACAATTCAATCTTGTTTCCCTGCTTTGTTGTTAATCATCTCTGTAATGCATTTTATTTGAAATTTTGAAAAATGTAATATAAGTGATGAATTTTGTATCAGAATTCTCCAGCGTTGTCACTATTACTTTTGCATATCAAAGACTGAGCAGAAACTATGCATATTTATCATATTATTATGAATAGGGAGGATAAATAAAAAATAAACAAATACATTATTTACTCTCACTTCCACGCTTGATTTCTGTAAGCGTTAGTAAACCTGAATTGAAAGGGATTGCAAAGACGTGACAACGCTGATTTCATGATATATCAACGTAACAGAAATAAGCAGTTGAATAGCTTAGTCTCCCTTCCAGGAAAAAAGGCTGTCCTGCACTATATCTATACGTTACTGTAACAATATATAATTTTCGTATGACCTCCACGGGTGTTCGAGGTTGTTAAGGCGAGGACTCGTGAGCAGGAGATCTGGGGTTCAATTCCCGCCAGGACCGTCCTCCTCGACTGAGGTTTTTTTCGGGTTTTCCTCAGTCTTCATAAATGGCAAATGCTGGGGAGATAACCTAAACATAGGTCGAATGTGTTGCCTCAGTAGTCAAAATGGGAGTTGCACACTATTTAAGATTTGGACATTTTTTGTTAAACCATAAGATCTATAGCGCCAGATGAAGAATAATAGATTAAACTTGACTAATTAAGTTCAAGGGCTTTGTGGTCTAAGTTTTCAAGACATTAACTTAAAGAACTGAAAGAAAACCTCTGAAAAACACCTGAGTTAGGAATTAACCCAACCGAGAATTGAGTTCGGGTCCGCTGTGCGAGAAGCTAACACGCTACCGCAAGTTACAGAGTTGGTAACAGCAAGTCATAATAGAGATTAAGCCACCAGAAAAATGTTTATTACAGTATAACATTCATATCACATGGGTGGATGGTAAACAACTATGGACCTTTTCAGTTCGTTGGCGTTTTCAACTAGCAAAGCTCCCATTATATGACTAAAATTATCATTCTGAAAAGAAAAATTATTGCAAGGCATAAAGTGTGAAATATTATAATAAAACCTGCAATCCTTTTTTACATCAAAGTAAATGAACGGTGAAATTCAACAATCCTGATCACATGCATAAGACATAGCCACCATTGCAAAATGAATGTAAAGCAACAGACATTCCGTAGAATCTAGAGAAAACACGCTACAGAAAGAAAAAAATTAAAGCATCAGAGTAAAAATAATACCAAAAATGTTTACCAAAATTTTAATGCAATCCAGTCTTAAAGCCGTAAGTTTACAAACTTTTGTATTTGACTATCCATATTTATAGTACTATTGAAATGGACTTAAAATACTTTTAAAATATGTAAGTTGTATACAAAGATTAAGGGAGGAAATAAGGAAGTTAAGAACCCCTGAAGTACACCAACTTCATGGTGGGTGCCATGGAGGGTCCCAAGGTCATAAGAGAAAGTCAGAACTATAACACGGAATTAGAGAGATGTGGAGTATCGACTACAGCCGACAGATACCATGGTCTTCGCCGACGGAAATACGACAGAATCATGATTACAAACACCAAAACATTATAGCATCTTTGTTTGCAGCATCGATATTTGAAGCCGGGTTTGTAATGGAAAGAATGCCTTTTAAATTAAGTAGGTCAAAATTTTATAATTTATATTTATAAGCAATATCATTAAGAAACTAAAATGTCTTTGGTCTATACATTCTTTTAAATTTAAACTCATATGGGATATTTTTAATTTATTAAATTTTCTTAATTAAGAACCATAAAAACAAAACGTATACAGGAATAAGGATATTTTGGAACGGAATTATGGTGAGTGGGGATTTTAATATGGACTGTTATTTTTTTTTTATTATTATTTAATCGTACAATTAGATGTTCTTGTCTTGCTTCGGCAAGAGTTCCGTGCTTCCCATTTCTCTGGTTCAAATGCAAAGGAAAGGGATCTCAGGTGAATGTGGACTGTTTTAATGACTTAAAGTCATTAGAGAGGAGGGGATTCATTCACTGTAATTATATAAAGTTCGACTCTGGTTGGATATTTAATTTATTCGACAATATGAAAGGTTCAGGAACTTGCTGTGTGTCTGTCGTGTGGTTATTGTTCTGGTCCTATTGTACTTTATAATGTACCTCGGGTTTTAATCCACTGCATTCACTCGTGGATTTACTCACTTCAACACAATTTTGAAATCGGGCAGTCACCTATAATTTCGAGTAAACACTTTATAATCCCACTACTAACTTGGTGTAAAGACTTTATCGTAATGTCACATGGACGGCTATACCTTAGCAATGATTCGACGCGACTAGTAGCCCGTATTTTTACTATTACTTCTCGCAATTTTTTATTGGTTTATTTATGGAGGCTCTTTAACATCTCAGGTCATCAGCGTCCCATTCAACTCAGGGCGTGAAACGGCCGACAAATTTTGCTCAGAGACCTTTCTTTCAGCCTCGAGGTTCGTTTTCGTTTGTAAATGTACGACATGGGACCCACGGCTTTACTTCCCTTCCGAAGGAAGCCATACTTAGAATTTTTACGCTCGAAAAAATCCATCGGTCCTGGCCGAGTTGGAAACCGCGTTCTTGGGTGTAGGAGCCAAGTATCGTAACCACTATACCACCAGGACCGACTACTCTCGCACTGACTGACTCTCACTTACCGACCGATTTACTTTGACTCTCCGCGACGCTTAACTGATCTACTATGACAGTGAATAATTAATGACTAATGCTGATACTGAATAACTGTCACTAACTTTCGAATGCTTAAAACTTACTTCTTATGGTTAATGTTAAATCTATTATGTGAATTCACCCCGCCCCTCGCGAAAATGTATTTCCTTTAAATATTATTGAACTTGGTTCCTTCTAGAATTTTGTTGGATCACACAAGTTATGGTTTATTACATGTTCGCTCTTATTTGTCGGCGTTTTGTAATATGTTGATTGGTTGAAGTTTTGAGGTTTTACCAGAAAACATATATCTGCTATTTCCACG
The DNA here is from genome assembly GCA_030762175.1 of Metallyticus violacea. Lineage (NCBI taxonomy): Eukaryota > Metazoa > Arthropoda > Insecta > Mantodea > Metallyticidae > Metallyticus > Metallyticus violacea. The sequence goes on along the minus strand of CM060841.1, from coordinate 45,578,490 downwards.
CTACGAAAGAGGAGACCGATTGAAGTCGCAATACTGGCCGTATCTCCGTTTAGGGCGTAGGTAATAACATTTGGCGCCTTGAGTTGGCGAGTCTGTATGTGAGGATTTGAAAGAGTAAGGATTAACAAAAGACTTATCAGGTAAGGCTATTGTTCTCTTCCTAACTTTTCCGACAAAAGACTAGCATTTCCATCCCTTTTACAGAAGCATAACAAAGACATATATGTGCACTGTCAATCATTGTATTACAGGAAGATAACTTGAATATTACTTATTAGTCAAAAAGACATATCCATATACTTACGCTAACACATGTAATATTGAAGTCCTGATTCTAATTGTAACATTGATACCCTTTATATTATGCTATTCTTCGTAATAAACAGTACTTGAAACAAGATGTAATTATTATTATTATTATTATTATTATTATTATTATTATTATTGCCTTCAAAAACAATTATAATTAAATGAGAGTTTTTGAAGCAACATTTCCTGCTTCAATTTTAAATTAAAAGTTTTTTTAAAATTACAAATTACGCCAAAATCTTGCTAAAATGTCTCATAAAATCCGTCACATGGTACTGCAGCAGGCTCGTTCTAAGCAAAAGAACAAACTAAATTAAAGGATGCTTTATTGCAATTTGAAGCTTCTCTCCTCTGTGGATGGAAAACTTAAACGAGAGGCGCAAAGGAAAGGATTGCTCTTTGCGGCCCATAAAGGGTGCAGTGAGCATTATGAGATTAAGTTGGCGGGTGTAATAATGGCCTCACTTAGCCTAAGGGGAATTGTCTTTATTAGTTTCTGGATGCCAAGTAAGTGCTTCTTCCGTTTCATAAAGCAGGCTCCAAGGGCAAATAGGAATCTACAAATGTCTTGGCATTAAACTTGGGTAGATTTTTAACTATTCCAGTTAAATGGGGATATTTTAGAGCATAATTAGCTTTAGCATAAACTTGATGGGATCAACAACATATGCAAATTATCAGTAAGTTTTTAAATCATGCAATAAATATTGCAACTGCATATAGATGTAACTTTATTAGTTATAGCAAGAAACAATTTGAAAGAATAAGTTCAGTGACGTAGCGAACGGAACAAATAAATAAGAAGAATTTAATCTTAGCCAACATAAGAAAAGATGAAAAGTTTTTCTCAATAATTTGCAGGACGAGGTTATACTAATTCATAAATAATATTTTACATGATTTAAATATATTTACAGTACTATACATACCATACTATTATTTCATATTGAAATGGTAGAAGTTTGTTTTAGCAAGCATTTCATAATATTACTATATACTCCAGTCTAATACAATCTTTAAACCTCATATCTGCAACAGACAATTCGTTCAATTCGCCTTGGCAAGTTGGACATTGGACAATGGAGATGGACACTGCGGTATCTCACCTGAGACTGCGCGGACGCAGACGGAATTGTTTCCAAAGTGCATTCATCATCACACCGCCCAGTTTTCGCCCTGGCACTTTGAACTTGTAATAGAACCAACGGAAAGATTGATATGAAATGAAAGAGTGGAAAATTCATAAGTAACCAGGGGAAACCACGATAAAACACATGGTCAGAAAGACCGGCTCAATTGAAATTGAACCTGGTACCTCCAACAGGCTATTCATAAACGTTAACATTTGTGCCGTGGCCAGTTAATATTTTTTATAGAAATTCACCAATTGAAACCTTGTGCGTACGTTTTTAAATAGTGTTTATCGCCCGTTTTCACTACAGAGACCTTACAGGCAGTGGACACTAATAATACGTGAAATGCATGATAAGCTGAAAAAGCATTTCTGGTAAACCGGAGCAGAAAGCGTTCAAGGTTTAAGTTTGTTTATTTAATTTGTTTATTTATTTACCCTGGCAATAATTACGATCCTTGGGCCTCCTCTTCCATCTCCAGGCGAAAATCTAACAAAAATATAGAATTCAATGTACATAGTAGATACATCACAAAGTCAAATTAAATGCATATATTATGCATGTAAATATTATTACTTTAATATAGTTAAAAAGTTGATAAAACAGAGTTAGAATTCCCCTTGTTTTTCAATAATTTTTCTCCAGACAAAAGATAAGGAAGAAGGAGGAGCAGGAGGAGAAGAAAGGGAGGAGGAAAAAGAAAAAGCAATGGACTAACTGTTGCGATTCCTAGAGTTGAGATGACAGTTTAATCTACGTTTAAATTGCTTTATTGTCCAACAATCTCCGACTTCAGGAGGAAGGAATTTCCTTATTCTGGGATATGACACGCTGAATGAGGTTTAGGTCTCATTGGAAATTGCCATTCATGAAGACTGAGGAAAACCTGCAAAAAATCTCAGTTGGGAAGAACGGTCTTTACGGGGATAGAACCACAGATCACCCGTTTACGAGTCCGTTCCTTAGCAACAATTGTCACTGTAGTCTGTCATAGTTTGAAGATGATTTGCTAAACTTACAAACCAGTTTTACAGCATTTGAACTATTGCTTATACAAATAATTGACTTGTCCTATTTTAAGTAAGTATGACAGTTTTCTGCAAACATAGAAAAATACATATAAGTATAAAAATAGGTAGCTGTAAGTATAAAATTGTGATTATGTGAATAAAACATTTTAGTAATTTTTAGTATTATAGTGGTTTAAATTTTAAGGAAATTATTCCCTGGTTAAACTATCTGATAAAATAAAATCGAATGTTCAAAATATGTATGACATATGTGTTATTAATCTTGTTGTCATAATTCTGAACTTATTAGGTATAATATTTTTCTATATTCTGTATACAACATGTACTTTTATATACTTTTAATATCAAACCGTGCATGTATTTTCCCCTTATTCTATATTTCACATAGAATTTTACATGCAAATGAAAATTGGACATTAACAAAATATTTACAATGAATGCAATTGTAAATATTTATTCCTATATTTATTAAATAATTAAAAAATATAGGAAGATACAAAAATATAGACAACATGAAGATTTAATTGATCTTAAGTAATTTAAATGATAAAAAGTGTTTAAAATGATTATAAAAATGTATTTTTATAACAATCATCATACTTACTGAGAATATTCCAAGCGCTCATATTTTTATAATCGTCATTCACTACCATATTTGTCATTTTAAACAATATTTGTTTTATAAATAGTTTATAAGTATATAGCTCATCAGCACAACACTTTTAATTATACATTTATAATATTTTTCTTCGCTATATTTATGCACCTCTGTTTGTATTCTTACTTCCCCTGGAATTTACGCTGCGTGCACACTTAGGGATTCCCTGAATGGATAGTGTTTCATACGTCAGGGCCATCTCGACGACATCACAAACACAGAAGATAGGTGGAAAGAAAATGGATGATGGAATACTAAATTGGAATTAGTCTTTCTTAAAATGTTTGAGGAAAATCATAGAGGACAAAGAAACAAGCAATTGTAATAAATGACATATCCTTCTGCAGGGCTATTTTTTTTTTTTTTTCAAATCCTCAAATTATGTCCTTGGTTTTCTTAATACGGTGTTTATAACTTTCTGACTAAACAATAGCTCTCTTCCACTTTTAGATGAAACTTGTGATTCAGTTTAATGATGATATGCTGATATTATACGTGTTTGATTTACATTATATAAAACTCTTTTAGTAGTATATTCTGTTTCCCTTTATACCATTTTCCTACCAAATAATTGTTTCATTCACAAGTGCACCGCTAATCTTTATCAAATTCAGTCACTGAAGCATTCTGTTATAATTAAAAGTTCAATTGCAATCGCTTAACTGCAAAATATAATGCCCAAAGAGGGTTTGAAAGCACAGCTAGCTTATAACAAATGCATAAATTGTGGTTCACGTCACTTTCTGTAATGAGAAATTCAATTAACCTTAACGCACACTTTGTGGGTTAGATTTTTTTTTTCTTTCACTGTCCAGGTACCTAGGTGATAAATTTTCCGGAGGTTTCCCGCCCGCCCCCCTATGAAAATATCCGGTGTACCGCATTGCTGAAATTAATTTTTATAATATGCATCAGTTGCTTCTTCATTGCTAATTAAAGGAGCTAGGTACAAATTATCTGCCAGGAATTCTGGCCCCTTTATTCACTTTGCATAATGAATATTCCCGCTTTCATTTGCTGTAAAATCTATTTCATTGTAATTAACTCTGGAAAAGTCTTTTTTTCAAAACAAATTATTTCAAATGGAACTGAAGCAGTGGTTTTCTAGAAAAAGCATATAGTAATTCGGAATATTTTAATTCAGTAAAAGAGGAAAAATTAACTTAGCGCACTGTGGCTAAGGGCTAAATATCCTAATCTCGATTTTTTTCGTGTTTTTCCCTGGTCATCTAGGCAAATGCTGGGATGGATCTTTACTTTCCACGAATATTTCATATCGTTTAATTCAGTTGCTTCAGCTGCCTTGGAGTCTGATATGCGTAGGCACAAACGGCCAGCCCTTAAGCAAAGCTGAAATACCGAAATATTATTCTCGGTCCCTAACGATCCAATCTGAACAAAATTAAACTGAGCATATAAACATAAGCATAAGGGGGCTTGAAGTGGCGGAGCAAAAACACAACTCACCCCCCCCCCCTGTCCTACGCTACCTTGGCCAAAACTCAAACCGAATACTCATAAAGTCAAACGATAAAAAGTATATAACGAAATAATTTTTATTACTCGGAATATGCAGATAAGTTCATGTTCTTGTCGATGAATAATTCACTTTTTCAACCAGCACATTTCCCCTTAAAATGTTTATAGTACAGAATACCTACTTTCATTGCCGTCACATTTTATTTTATCTACACAAACAAACTTGTGAATTGCAAATAATATCAGTGTATTTCAATGCAAGAAGTTTCCCTGCGGCGCGGGGTTTTTTTTTTTTTTCTATGAGCGAGCCCCCCCTTGTTTGTTGCGCCGTGGAGGAGGTAGCAAGCCTTTTTGCTTACTTAAGACCTCGCAGCTGTTCCCGGGTGTGTGTTGTGTGGTTCGTTTCTTAATTCGATAGTATACATTAAGTATATTATGTATGCCTCGTGAACAGCACAGCAAATCTTATATTTGATTCATTGTTAATTCAGTGATGAACGAATCATTCGACCAATATTTTTTTAGCATACAGTTGATTCCGCTACTTAAGTGCATAACACGCTAACGCCTGACAGGGAGCGTGATCACATTTTTCAACAGGGCTCTGCCCCTGCTACGCTGCGAATAATTTGATGAAACTCACAATGTGGTACCATAAGACAAAATTATTAATAGGGATATGTGGCCCCTTTGTCCCTGATTTAACAGCCCGCGATTATTATTTCTGGGGTAAACTTAAAATATCGTATACAAGATGAACCCGCAAACCATACAAGGACTAAAAGATAATATTCATCATGAAATTGTCCGGAGTACTCAAAATGAACAATAGCAAGTAATAATTTCCTAAAGAGATACCAAAAATGCGTGGAGAATAAAGGCGGAAAGTATAAACATCTCATTTAATGATTCTCTTAAATTGGTTTTACCCTTCCGCTAATCACAGAGACCTGGCTGGCCGGTTAACGAGCGATCGACCACAGGCTAAACTCTCCGGGAGAAAACAAAATTGATCGCATAGTATATTCAGCAAATATACTAGAATTTTGAGTTTTGTCGTGTCAATAATATTTATTTTAGAGCAATACCTATTCTAATGAGAATTCTGAGCGCATGTCCCTACATATAATAAAGAAAGGAATGTTAGATATCCTAAACACAATTGCTAAATCCCTTTCGGAAAAATAAATAGATGCATCATTACACTACCTTATAGTAAATGTACAATTTAAGTAAATATATAACCTATTTCGTGATAATGTCCGTTGTTCAGTAAAATAACTGTAACTTTCAGTGTTTCAAGGTTCATAATCTCGAAGCCTAAGCCATCCAGATGATAAATCAGTCAGAGCGGCATAATCGCCAAAATTCCCCACGTGACAAGCGCGGCGCCGTTCTTTCTTCCAGTTGTTCGATAGAGTCGGGCAGTTGTATTGTGCAAGCGAGAGTGCTTCGTTGTCATACCATTTATCTTTAACGCATGCATCAGACACAAAGAAGTGTGGCAGAACAAAACAGGCGTAAATTTCCTGGCAAAGTTAGAACAGAAGTTTACTGAAACACATTTTCTAAATGATCGTAAGAAAAAAAAAAAAAAAAAGCCGACTTATGAAGTCCATGAAGGTATTTTGGTTCCAAAATGATTAGCTTTGATTTATGGCTTCGTTCCCCTGGTCTTACCGGTTGCGATTTTTATCTTTGAGGGACTTTGATTAATAGAGTCTATTCAAATAACGTCTAAACACGTTCGAAACAAAAGTCCAGTGATAAATTCCTACAAAGACGTAGATTATGTGTCAGGGAAAAGCAGCTACTGTAAAGCCGATGAGTATCAAATTGTGTTATTTGTACCACAGTTTTAATGTGGTGAAGCATTTGAGCGCGAGTCAGCGCAAGAAAATACCGGCAGCAACGCGAGATCTAACTACAGACCGGACTTTTAAATTGCTCTCACTGTAAAATTGTGATGTAAACATTCCGATCATAGTCACATAATAACCATATTCCCTTCCGTCACTTGCTTGGCGAAAGCAAACAGAAATGAACGAAATTGTGTACACCATCTTGTGTACCATGTGACATGGAATTTTGTATTGGATTGAAACGTACGGGAAAGCAATAACTTGAAAATTGGGGAGTAAATTACTTTGGGGATATCTGCATATAAAAACTTGTTGAACAATGAGACACTTCAGCTCTTCCTTATACGTCTGTAATTAAACGTAGCAACTTGTGTCTCAAATAAAACATTTTAAACCTGGCAACGTTACAAATTGTTTATTTTGCGGTTTTTTCTACCAAGAGTAAAAGGATAGTCGGGTACAGCCTATAACGTGTTATTTTACTGTAAAGAAAACGGTATAGTCCATGCAAATAAAAAAAGGAAAGAAGCAACATCACCGATATTTATCAGCACAGATTTCCCCTTTATTTTTACACCTCGCAGCTTGTTAGTGTACACACCTACACCTGTGTACCTTCCTATGGGAAATTGCGTACACTGTGTTCATAGTCATAACCAAACAGAGCTAATGTTATTTTAACTAGTACAGGAAGCTTAGATTAAAGCTTGCAAATTGCTAGGTATAATAGTGTTCTGGACTCTTTACTTTTTATGTTTTTAATCAGTTTCTGATTATTTGCAGATACATCACCTACTTCATGAAAATTAAATTATGTATAAAAAGAAATATTTACGATGTTTACTTTCGAACATAAAATATCTTCCAAAGAACCCTAATGTATACTAATATTTTCTCCCTTTTTTAACAATTTTTTTTAAAATGTCCTCAATTTTATCAGTTCTTAAAGTACTTATAAGTTTATTTAAAATTGTTATAGATATACATTTTCTAAAACAAAATTCAAGAGAGAAGCACATAATACAATTAAACAATTTAATTTCTTCTGGACCAAATTTTGAGCAAGCAACTCTATACGTCATCTATGATACCATATGGTTTGATGAGTTGAAGATATTCTGGTGCAATGCTTTGTGCGGTGGAGGAAAATAGCTCTTTAAATTTAAGTATGGCGTACATGTTTTTAAATTTCATTACAAAAGTAAATAAATAAAATAGAGGGTGGAGCAAAAAGCAACTACACACTTAATAAATTTCAGTTAGCAAAAGATTTCACTTTTTTATGTTCAAACTGTTTCCTTCTGCATTAATGCACCATCGGAGTCTACCTGGAGCACTGACACACACGAAAGCATAGCTGAATGTGGTTCAGATTGTGGAAAGCGTCCTCAATGTAAACAATTAGCTCTTCAACAGTTTGTGGTTTCCTTCCATACACTTCGTCTTTAACCACATTCCAAAGGAAGAAATCCATTTGGGTAAGATCAGAGGATCGTGGTGGGAATTCAATTGTTGCACCACGTCCAAACACTGTTTTATTGAAAGTGTTATCAACGTACGTAAAAAAACTGTAGCACAATGCGCAGGAGCTCTATCATGCTGGAAGTAAGAGTTGAATCAAAGTTATCCAAATGCATAATGATTTATAATGTAATATCTTGAAGCAGAGCAAAGTACTTGTTACCATTGAGATATCCTGAATAAAGTAGTGTCCAATTAAACCTCGTACCGATATTGCACCCTACACATTTACGCCGGGTGAATTGATTTAGCGCTTGCCTCAAAACAACCTGATGGTTTTCGTGTATCAATAAGTATAGTTATCCCGGTTTACATGACCCGATAACTCAAAGGGGCCCCATCCGACAGCATAATGCTTTAAAAGAAATTGGGGTCATATAGATACTGATCGAGCATAATCACACAAAATGTCTGTACCATCTTACAACAAACCATGTATCAGACGAGGAATGTGCAATACTTATGCAATATCTTTTGGATTGACCGATGTGGCATTGCTAGAAATTCTACCACTAATCGTCTTGTAGACTCTCTTGGACTAGTCGTGACAGCCAGACAGATATTGAGTTCATTTTCCTCAGTCTATGCTGTTCCAGGTCGCCCACTATGATGTGCATTCAAAACAAAACTTTCAATTTCAAATTTGTGAAGTACTTAAGCACTTAAACCTCGTTGGTAACCGATCTTCCAGCGAAAATTCCTTTTTCTTTCGTTTATATTTTCAACTGTTGACTGACAATTCATTTCCTGCTCTTTCCTCTGGCAGTATTACCAATCTAGAAACAAACGCACAGCTAAAAATAAATGAAGAAGGAAAACGTTTTGAACATCATACACAGAAATGAAATGATATGTTAACTGAAATTCATAAGTATGTAGTTACTTTTGCGCCACCCCATATAATGCAATCATACATTCGCGGTAGAATAAACTCGGGGGATGGGGGTATGTTTATACTACTGCTACTGTTAAATATACACAGATCACAAGCTGCTATATTCTTTAGTAGAGCCGGATGGCTGAGGAGGTAACGCTTGGGATTTGTATTCGAGAGCTCCCGAGTTCAAATTCTTTGGGGCTGGGTATACTCATCTTGGCGATTTTCCTCATTTCCCCTGGTCGATTAAGCGAATGCTGGGACGGATCTTCCTTTCCCCTCTCTCCATTTCATTCCGTTGGTTGTGTTACTTGTTTCTGTCGCAGGACAGAAAATGCCCGGGCATCTGGTATTGAAGCTTCGCTACTGAGGGACTCAAAACTCTTGCTGAGAGTACTCTACTGTCATCGGAGCGTTCTATACGGATACAATGTCTAAGTCCATCCCCATCGCCATTGTGTCCTGACGGCCTCCCTCGCCTCATCTCTTCCTCCCGGGAAACCAGCACTCGGAATAGCAAAGGTGTTATTATTGTGCATGATAATGCAAAACCACGTACAGTGAGGTAACTAATTAAACCATGGGACTCTAATGCACCCACTATGTTCTACAGACATTTTAACATCTAATTAGCGTATTGTCCTTTATTTAGATAACAATCGTTACTAAGCACAGCAATTTCGAACTTTTGCGATCTGAAATCATAAATAGGTAGATTTTTTTGTTTCCACAGTAAGGAACACTATGGAATTCAAAGACAGAGTCCTTAACAGAGATTTTGACTGACTATACAGGATGTTTCAGAATTCATCCCCTAGTTATAAAGATAGCAGAGATATAGAAGACAAGCTTTTAACAGATATTTTTAGGCGATCGTGACATTTAATTTTTATAGCTTTTTTCACTTCGATTCATTAACTTTTTATGTGCTTTTAAAAATGTGTACATAATCGCCGAAAGATCTACAACGATCAAACTTTTTTATAGCTTTTTTCACTTCGATTCATTAACTTTTTATGTGCTTTTTAAGATGTGTAAATAATCGCCGAATAATCTACAACGATCAAAAACAGGCAAACATATTTTAACCGTTAAAATAGACTTGTTCATTTCTATCTGACCCTTATATATATCCACCAAGAAGGAAAAGGTTTTTGCCTTACTTCCTAACTTCTACTGATTAGCTTACATAGGCAAAGATTAGCCTCAATGTAATCAGTTCTTTGACATCAGTTTTATAAACAAGCAGCAACAAGGTTTTCCAACTAAGGAAGTGTAAATGAAAATTATCAACGATAAATAAGAAGCATACTTTGTTTTACCGCCCACATATTAGTACCGGGTCGTAATTCTGAAACATTCTGTATTTATTACTAAAGCTATTTTTCTCAGAACACAATGCTTTGAAATGCTACGCCTTAAGTGGGTAGGACATTTTTAGTCACCTTATAATCATAGCTGACATATTTTTCTAAAGACATTGGTAATTTTTGACAGATATTCCCCATATGTGGTGATACTAAATTCAACTATATTAATCAGACTCATACATAAAATACAAAAGAAGGTATTCACATCTATTTTAAACACACGTGTGTTTGGAGACTATTAACTACAAGCTGACGAGTACTTCTAGTGGGAAAGCTTTTTCTGAACATGCCATAAGGGCAATGCACCTATGCCCTTTCCTTCATTTCTGCTTATCGCCTTTTTCTTCTCTTCAGAGTCCTACCGCAGGGTTTATTTACGGCTTTTCTTGGCAGGAACAAGTGACAGGATTCCCTGGTGGAGTTGGAGAATCCAGATCTGCGGGCACTTCCCGGCAAGAAAAACGACAAGACTGGGCAACCTACCTCGGGAATTGCCTTATTTCTTATCTTGTCTTCCTCATTCAGAGACATAGAGGGAAATGCTACTTTGCATTACTGTCACACAATGCTGCCAGACATTTGAAATTGAAATGACAAGACTGAAAAGTATGTTTACTAACCTTCTTAGCTACACCAGTGGCAAAAAATGTACCAGCTACTCCCGTTCTATTCCATGTGCAGTTCTTTCGTGTTTGTAATGAACATCTGACGCGCTAAAACAATAATGGAGATAATTAATATGCAATTCACAGGGTCACTAGGTGCTCTGGAAGCAACACAATTCATACTAAAAACAATTATTTGTACACTCTTTCTGAGGTCAAGGAAAATGTTGAGGCTTTTTACTTCCTCTTATATTATTATTATTATTATTATTATTATTATTATTATTATTATGATTATTATTATTATTATTATTATTATTATTATTATTATTATTATTATTATTATTACCAGAGCCCGGAAGTTCAGACAATTATTTTGGATAAAACAGGCAGGCAAAAGGCACTTAAAATACTAAAAAAGGCAGTAAAATAATAAAATGGGTATTTATTAAATAATAGTACTCATTAGCAATAAAAGGTTTTTAAGATATTTAATTTATTTAACATATAATTAAAGTACTTAAGCTTATATTTCTTGATTACAAGCAACAATAATACATTTTTTTCAAGGTATCAACTGTCATAGTCAGCCGCTTGTCAGATAACACATTTCTTATCCTCGAAAAAGAGGGTTCTACTTCCACTGAAGAGATTGAGGCATATTTAAAACACGCTATTTCGGAAGGACTCATACCAGTTACAACAGAACATTCACCTTTTAGGACATCATGGAAATGTTGATCGAGACAAAGTAAAGTAGTTTTGAATAGTCCTGGGGAATAAGCAAAAGAGGTGCAGTGGTATCTTGTCGAAATCATTTTCTATTTATGCGTTTATAGGGGAATCAGGTTGGTATCTCTCTTACTTCCGTACTGAACACACTGTAAGGACGGTTTATTGCTCAGCTATATCGCTCTCACCTTTTTCGCTTGTAATTATTTATTACATTTGTGCAGCTGAGGCATTCGCCAGGACTATTCAAAACTAGAGCACTTCCAACATTCTCTCTATTTCCTGGTATTCGGGTTGCCCGAGCCTTGCGTTCCTTACACTCAGGAAGGTTCGACTATTTAAAGAGCTTAAGGGAATGGGTTGAGGAGAAAATTTTTGACTGCTTGAAAAGAAATAAATGAATAACAGATTCTCAAAAGATATTTTTGTGAGGTGAATATGCCAATTAATTTTGATAGTTTTTTTCTGCAATATGTTGATATTCTTTATTTGTTTTTTTTAAATTCCTAAATAATCACAGAGAATAACGCATAACATTCCAAAATAGGCAAAAATTAATTAATTAATTAATAATAATAATAATAATAATAATAATAATAATAATAATCAAATCTGTCCTACCGAACCCAAAAATACGGAAACACGTTCCTTTCTTTCTAACTCTTAAATATATCCACTCAGATAAAAGCAATTCATTAGAGATCCCAATTCATGTAATTTGAGTTGCATAGTTGGGAACGATGTTAAAGAGTTTTCTGAATGTTTCTGTTGGTTTACTGTTATCAGATATACAAAAATGAAGAACAATATCATCTAATTATAATATAACTGAATTGGGGACTACATAAGGACCTGTTTTGGGTTCATTACTTTATATTTTATATGTGAATGATACGTCTGAATTTGTAAATAGTAAATCTTGTGCTAACGAAGCTCGCATTTCCCTCTTATCTTGATGTCTCACCCACTACTACCGTTTCTTGTTCTCTTTACCTGAATATGTCAGAATGGCTCGCCAGTTAATTATTGGTTCCTTGCCAATCGGAAGTTCTACCAAGTATGATGCAGGCAGATAAGCTCTCGCATTCCTTCTACACGGAGAGTTATCTCTGTCAGCCTGGATTGTACAGAGCGATTTTTCCTTTGCGGTTGCAACTGCGGTGAACGGGAGTCAGAAAGTCTACAGTTATGATTATCGCATAAGTTATTACGAACATTTAACACATTATCAAGCTAGAGATGCTAGAATCTATACCTTTCTGGCATCCGCTTATGAAATTATCCATTTTCTTCTTGTTTTCTCTGAAAAGTGGAAGAAATTTCTTCACGAATGTTATTTTTCAGTTCATCTTGTGTATGTGTGGGTTTGTCTTGTACACATTTTTCTTTAATACGCCCAGAAATAAAAATCACAGGGCGATTAATAAGAACCTAGGAGCTAAATGTTCTTATTTCACAAATTGCATCAAGGAGGCATGGGCTATATGTGCCGTTGCAGAGTCCTGTTGGAAAGTCATGAATCTACTCTACCTCACAATTAACTCACGAAAAAAGGATTGCAAAATATTCTCCACATATCTATCACTATTGGTTGTTTCTTTAAAAAAAATAGGACATCTAGCCACCAATGATGCATCACGCTCCTATCTTTTGATCATGCTCGTGAAGTAATTTAGGTTTTTCTGAACTCCATATCGACTCTTTTACGAATTAACACACTCACTAAGGTGGATATAAATTAGACTTAAAAAAAGCTTAGGGTCAATTTCTCCGTCACGCACACTATTCAAAATCTATACACAAAATCTACTCCTAAATGCTGGGTCACCAGGTTCAAGTTCTTACACTACAGATATTTTATAGGGTTTTAACTTCAGTAGCTTTATAGCAGTTCGAATAGAGGAATAGGAAATTCCCGTTTGCTGAAAAAGTAGTCGTGATTTTTAAGGGAAACGTTCCAGAGTATGTCCAAAGTTACTTAACGTTTATTCTACGAGTATTTTATGTGTCTGTGTGCGTTTTTTATCTAGAATATTTCCTGTTTCAGAAACTTATTTACCAATCTCTGAATCAAACTTCGACTTGGGAGCTGAATATCAGGGAATCTCTCGTGAACAATTCCCGTAAATTACGAGCCGATTGTGAACGCACGTACTAACGTAAATAAATACTTGGGAGAATAAAATACCTGAATTGAGACATTTTACTAAGTAATACACTGTATTACGCCGCCTAATAATAATTTAGTAAACTTTGTATGGCTCTATTGGCCTAAAGGGGCCTTTTAGTGAGTAGGAAACTTGGATATGCAAGGCAATGAATATAATTTGTCATTTGCACAGCATTCAATCTCTTAGGAAGGTTTTGGTAAACGCTTGTACTTATGCATTGCTGTACAAGTCTTTTTCTTTCTTTCTTTCTTTCTTTCTTTCTTTCTTTCTTTCTTTCTTTCTTTCTTTCTTTCAATGATATAATATTTTGAGAGATTTATTTTGGCAATAGATATTGCTGATTTATAAAGTTTAGCTTTGCTTTTTTCAAGATAAAATTTATTCCATGTGTGAATTATATTTATATTTATTAAGTCAGTTATAATCGTAAATCATTCTACTCCCCCATTATAAATCTACATTTCTATGGTTATATCCTTGTGGTTTTCCTTCCTGTACGCTTCCAAGAGTAAAACTTGAACTGGCATTTACGGGGGGCATCTAAACTTGGTTATTGTGTTACTAAACCGCTATAAGTAGCTATTTATAACGTTTGCTGATAACATATTCCTATTTAATTTTTTTGGAAAAATCGGAAGTATAATTGTAAAAAATATATGTTTAAAGCACAAAAAGAAAATAAAGCTAATTTTAACAGTATATTAATTTAATTTAATAGCATCGCAATATTTATTAATTAAACCCTTAATCTAAAAAAAAGGTACATTTAACTTGAGTTAAATTTTACACTTGTTAGATCAAAATTATAACATTTCAAAATTAAATGCAATAATAATAATAATAATAATAATAATAATAATAATAATAATAATAATAATGCCGTTTACCAATTAAGAAAAGAATCAAATGTATGACACTAAATGTATTAAAGATGAAATACTAAGTTTTATTTAGTACACAGTGGAAAAAAAATTAAAATTTGAAAGCTTGCACGGGGCATAGACATTTCTAATGTTATTTTTACTATGAGAGATAACTTTTCTGGGGACTATATCTCAATGAGCGTAAATCATTTGCTGTCGTAACAGATTTAAAAAAAAATTAACTATTTCAATTTACAAGAGACGTTCAAAAGAGGACGGAATGTAGAATATATTTTACACTGTACCAGATTACATTGTATCATAGAGGATAATCGGCCGATTGCAGGTCGTGTACGTGAAATGGATGCAAGCGCTTGCATGAAGGACTTTCAAAACACTCCATTACTACCGTAATTACACGAGTGCTAATGAAGGGATTTGCTCCACTTGCAGCAGGACATTTTTTCGAAGTACACTGTTCTCACTGCGCGCTCTCGTCCACATCCAGGTAATCCCCTAAATTCCCTACCTACATAATTCAGGCTGTAACGATTGCGGAGGGTTTTGGGTTCAAATCCCTTGGAGCCGGCCATACTGGCTTTGGTTTTTTTAATGACTTCCTCTGGTCGTTTAGGCGAATGCTGGAATTTCCTTTCCGTGAATTTTCCACTCTTCCATTTGAAATCATTTATTACACTGATTCTAATACAGGATTGAAAATGCCAGAGCGAGGGTAGGCTGGTGCGGTGTGACAGCGGCTTGCTCTTTTGAAAGGTTTTAGTCCTGGCGTCTGAAGGGCGTGAACTCCTTGAGGGGGGAATTCAGCCGGCGCCGGGGTGCTCTACCTGGGTACCATGTTAGGGACTTCCGTCTACATCTGTGCCTCACCGCCTCGTGGATCTTGATTAACCGGGTATCCCTCACCTTGTTACACTGCAACATCATACGTACCAACTCACTCCAGAACCCTGTTTCACGAAGTTCATGCTCTAGTAAAACTAGTCTCCATTCTAGAATTACTTGTTTATTTACAAGAGTATGTTTCTAGAACTTGTGAGCGTAAACTGCTAGTTAGTAGTGTGATAGACTGATATTATCAGCGGGTGTTTTTGTTTTATCAGTGTTTTGTTTCACAAAACATTTGTCTTGTAATATTGCATATTGTTAACTAATGGAATCTGGAATGATGAATTTACATCTTAATGCACGTACTGATTCTATCAATTAACCTCGGTGCATTTTAATTATAAAGCTCATTAAAGGATATTTATGCAATATGTGGACTCAAATCCACCACCCATTCCCGTACTTCTTGAATTAAACTTATTTAAACTTGAAAAAATACCATAGAAACTGAGCTATTACATCACTGTTTGTAGATCATAATATAAATGTAAAATAAAAGCGTTCACTTCTAGTTTTCTAGCTGTTTTGGCCCCCCAAATATGCGTAATCTTTCTTCGATGTAATTAAACCCAAGGCTTTCACAGTTTGTATTATTATTTTCCACATTTCGGCTTTGCCTTTCTTCAAAATTCTGTCGGAGAACTACCAAAATAGCATTGCTATATGTTCATTAATTAAATACAGCATTCTTGGCGTGAATATATGAATTAAAATAAATGCCGCGTAAACAAATGAGCATCAGAAAACAGTCAACGGAGTAATAAATATCCCTGAAACAGCCTCCTCGACGCTCGAATACATTCCCCACACTAGTAATTTTGACAAGTGACTAATGACAACATTATATGAGTCTACCATTGTGAAATAACGTTTTGTGAAACAGGTTTTATTAGAACTGGTGGAACTGTGGCTATAACTAGTAAACTAGTAGTCTAGTATTTTCGTGAGTATCGCTCCGTGTTAGTAAACAAGTACTGAATAGATGTAAAACAAAATACGAACTTTGAGCAGTCATATCTGAAGATAGCATAAGCCATCCAGCGGTGTAAAAAAATCCTCATAGATAAATATGCTATTGGAGATAAATGTTTGTTTTCGTGTCCTGTACAAGCTCTCAAAGATTGGCAGTTTAACTTTTTACCATATTGCATACAGAATAGATAAAAATGTTCCACGAAAAAGAGTTTTAAATAAAATATTTATCTATATAAATTACACGTCTGTATTCAGACAGATATAATATTTGTAGATATTGTTAGTACCATAATTATAATATGAGAAAAAATAAAACGTTTCACAGTTTATCTATTACATAGAAATTTGGAAACGATCTGCCTACTACTGGAAGAGTTTTATGTAATAAATCTTTTCCTCGAATTAAACCATTACACAAATAAACATTTTTAAATTAGTCTAATAAATATTTAAAAGATAAAGGTCTATTTAGATTAGATGAAATGCAAATTGTCTAGTTCTTTCTGAAGTATGTATTTTATTATATTACTGTAAATGATAATTAAAAATTTACAATTTGTTCATGTTTAACACATCTCATATGTTTATGTGCAAACAGGTTATTATTATTATTATTATTATTATTATTATTATTATTATTATTATTATACAACAAATTTGGAACGGTACACAGATTTAAAAGAAACACAAACGTATAGCTTGAGATTACCTCAAAGAAAACTTTAAAAAGAAAAGATCAGGAACGCAAAAGAAGCCTGGATGGAAAGATGGAATGAGATGGTGGGGAAAAAGAGATTTGCAGAAAGATGAATAGAAGAATAAGAGGAAAGAAGTATCTGTACCTCAAACCTGCATATCCTATGCCACGTATGTGTAAGAAAAAATGAGAACGCAAAAGTTTTTCCGTTGTATAAGTTTTCATTCTAGAATTTTTGGCCTGCTGCAGCGACCTCTGCTTCCTGTACCTCCGTCTTACGACTTCATTAATACAGGGGCGCATGTGATCAGCATGCCGGCACCCCGCCTGTCGCCTATCACGGAACTCGAAAAACACCACTTCTTGAGCAGGCAGCTTCCCAATTATCCCTGTGGGCCCCATTCCAGACCTCCCTAACTTAGAAAATTTTCTAAGCGGGAATCAAACTCAGGTCCTCCCGGCCAGCAAAGCTAACCACTAGACTAATGAGATCATAGGTGTTCATTATAGCTTTAAAAAATGCGAGTAGTGAGGTTCTTCAAAATATCTGAAAAACAAACTAGGTTAAGTCAACCCAACCTAACCTAACCTAACCTAACCTAACCTTTACTGACTGAATTGCATATCTAAGAAAGTTTAAAATAAAACCTGGTTTCAGGTAACAATTAATGAAATTTCGATTTAGATCGTAACCTATATTCCGCAAAATTCAAGAAATGTGTTTGATAGCTGCTACAAGAACTGACTACAGAAATTAAAATCGTTTTGGAAAATGGGGAAATGAGATTTGATTCTTAAAAGTTTTGTACAGATAACAAAATACGATTTTATCATTTTGAACTGCAGAATAAATAAATAAATGAAAAAATCTGCTTTGGAGAACTAGAACTTAAAACTATACCTTCTGAACAAAATGCAGTAGTTCTGCATTATTCTGAAAAAAAAATGACAACGTTCTACTCTGCTCACCGAAAAAAACGACCTGCTAGGCAAAAACAAGAGAGATATGGTACAAGATTTTATTTTATAGCACGAGAACGCCTATCCCGATACAGCAATTGAGCCAACTCCACGTTTTAACCCAGAACGTCTAACAAGTTCAGATGGGTATTACTACAACATTTTAAACATATTGTCATTACCTACGGACTAACATCAGTAGTTCGCTTGAATTTTGTTCATGACTCTCGAAAAGACACTTCTTTGCGTGTATTTTTGCATCCATTTGCTGCATGTCTGAAAAGGATGAGTTAACTAGCTTTCGGCATGGCTGTACTTGAGCTCAAAGCAATTATATAGTCATTTAATATTCTGAAAACAGAGAAGATTCATTAATTGCAAGTCGAAACGAGGCAAACATCGACATGCATGAGTTTTCATTCCGGAAAATAACGAGAAACTTCAATTTCCTACGTACTCGTTTCGTTAAGTCATTAACAAAACAGACAATGTCAATCTCCTTTCCTTCTCTGTAGCTCGCAATTTTAATGCCTTCCAATTCATAGGACGACGCTGAAGGCAGAAGGAGCAATAACAGGAATAATGAAGTATAAGCGTTCGCGAAGCAAATTGTGAGGCACACGTCTTTTTATTTAGACAGTGAAAGAGGATAATTAAATGACCTCTTGAAGAGCATAAATAGTTCTAAGTGTTATTTGCTTTAGGCATTGCGTTCTCTTTAAGAGAAAAACTGCAATATGAAATTGTATCAGAAGCCAATATCTGCTGCTGTAAAACTTTAGATTTTATCACAAAATCTTCTATGAAAAACAAAATGTTATCATTTGCACAGTTAAGAGATATATTTGACCTACCTTTTAATGTTAATGCCTGAAACCACATTTCCTTTTCTTTTATTCCATTAGTAAAGAGGGTGAAGTAACATGTTCAAGATGTACCTAATATTGATAATATATTTTAAGAATGTAGCTACAAAGTCATAAGAAAATTTAATTTTTATCTATTATCAAATTAGACTCGTCATTTTTAAACACCAGATGAAAAAAAAAACTACACAATACTTTTCGAATATTTTTAATTTTGCGCATTATTATGCATGAATTATTATTCGGATATCATTTTGAATCTATAATTAAAGATGAGCATTAAATGAATGCAATTTAATAACATTTTACATCTGAACCATTTGAAATGGAATTATTGTTCTTGTATTACTGTTACATCAGTTTCATTCTATTGTTGAGGTATTTCAATTAGTTTAACACTTAATTTTATGAGGTTAAGTGGAGAGAAGACTTCTAAAACAGTTGCCCTGTTGGAAGATGGAGGGAGAATGCGGTATGTTACCCAGGTGTTATGAGTCAATGTCTTTACTATACAAAGGACATACTGAAGGTTCAGGAAACTTGGTATCTAGCTCAGAAGACCAGGTTCAGGTCGCAGAAGGGTGACATCTGTCAGAGATGATCAATTTCTGTGGCTGCAAGTTTTGCTTCATCGTCACACAAAAGCCGTAGAAGATAAAAATCGCTAGCAAAGGTATCAGGAGCCAATGTGAGCGTGAGAATAGTGAGAAGGAAGAAGCACAGCTCACTTCTAGAAAACCAGTAGGAGGTTCCTTGCTTACCGGCAACATCGGCAAGCACGCCTTGCCTTTGCTCGTCAACATCTGAAACGGACTGAGGACCAATAGAAATGTCCTATTCACGGATGAGTCGAGGTTCAGCCTAAGATCACCTGATGGCAGGGAAAGAGTATGGAGGAGGACTGGAGAAAGGTATGCCCCTTGCACCTTTTCATCAACAATGGTTTTCAGGGAATGTTTCGTCATGGTGTGGAAGTCAAGTCAAAGCTGCTTTTTTTTTTTTTTTTTTTTTTTTTTTTTGTGGAGAACGGGGTCCAGAATGCAAACCGGTATATTGAGGAAATTATTCAGGAGCATATTAACCCCAATGTTCCGTATGTTGGCAATGCTTTCCGCATCATGTATGACAATTCCGTCCACATGTGACCCACATTTTGACACAGTATTTGTGTGAGGGGAGATTCAGAGATTTTGGCCAGCACGAAGCTCAGGCCTCAACTTCCTCGAGCATGTCTGGGACATGATGGGGAAAATGTTAGCTAACGTGTTCCTGAGAGCCTCAATGAACTTCGGGAGGCTTTGCGTGAGCAATGGGAGGTCATACCACAAGAAAACCTAAGAACCTTCATCCGCTGTATACCCGTAAGGTTGCAAGCTGTGACACAAGCCAGAGGAGGACACACTCGCTTCTGAGAGTGTGACTGAGTGTTGAAAGCCATGTCGTTGTGTTACCAGATGTTACCTTGTGCTATCCTACAGGTAAAATCGAGGTCATTATGAAATGTGATTAACTTTCATGCGGGTCCATGCTTATACAATAAAGGAAATTATAGACTCAAAATGATACCCGAATACATATGAGTGTTTGGGCAATGTTTGGAAAATATCCAGTGTTCAAAAAGAATGGAATTGTAATAATTCACATATGTTAATGCGTAATATTAAAAATGTTTAAAAAAGTAGGTGCTACATTTTCCCTCTCGCAGTGTATAATATATGAAGAATTTTTAATAAACATGGTTAGCATGTTTTAAAACATCATTGTTCAGTACAGGCCTGTTAATATGTATTCTGTGAGAGCAAATTTGTATTTATGTTCATCAAAAGATAGTAATAGTAGTAGTAGTAATAATAATAATAATAATAATAATAATAATAATAATAATAATAATGGTATAGTGTTTGCAAAAGCTCCGTATATCTTTACGCACTTTCTTTTTAATAGCAAGATAAACTGTTTATTTTGAAAGCTTTTTTGTGTCTAGTAATATAGCATGTTTTAAAACATCATTGTTCCGTAAAGACCTGTTATAGATATTCTGTGAGAGCAAATTTGTATTTACGTTTATCAAAAGACAATAATAATAATAATAATAATAATAATAATAATAATAATAATAATAATAATAATAATGTTACAGTGTTTGCAAAAGCTCCGAACATTTTCACGCACTTTCTTTTTGGAAAGTTTTTTCTTGAGTCTAGTATTAATAGTATGTAGTTGGATATTTTTAAACTGCAAGGAAGAGTTAAGATTTTTTTTAAATAAGCATAACGTGTCATTAGCACCACCTTATTCCATTAGCCCTCTTTTGTAGTGTAAAAACTTGTTTATTTTTAACAGAATTACTCCAAAATGTTGAATCGCATTCCAGCACCAACACCACTAACTCTCATTAATAAGGGTGGGAGACCTTGTAAGCAACGAGCGCTCTGCTAGTTTCAGGTTTTGACAAATCTTAATGTCGACAGTGAAAGGGAGTAAACTGTTTTCTCATTACTTATTTATAGAACCACATAATAATGTTCCGTTTTTTGTCAAAGATGGCAAATTGTTTCACAGAAGAATTTTATCTATTGCTTCGTTAGTGAGTTGTACCGATAGCGTCTGATTGAAACCCTTTCCTGATAATTTGAGGTTGGAACTCCTAACAGCCCACTCTTGCCGGTAGGAATGAATCACAGAGAAAAAGAAAAATCTGTGTCAACACGATTTACAACTAATGAAACTTTGCACGAAGCCAGGCATCTGCTGACTCCTAACTGGCGTGACTTTGCTTGCTAGAACTCTCTGCGAGCATGCCTCTGCAGAGACTAAGAGCCACTGCCGCGCGAGTGGTCGATATTTGTATAGCTCATTATGTACTAACACTCCTTCTCACCACCACTCCTATCAGCATCACAATCCGAATGCTGCCTCAAGTGCTTGACGTTTGGTAGGCAGGTTGAATCCCCAAACTAACAAATGATTCAACATATGGCAGCTAATATGAAATGTAAATGCATCCAAACCGCTTCATAGCAGCCACTTCTTCCATTAGTGCAGCAATTAACGCTAGTACTATACGAACAGGGTAGTCTAGGAGTTAATACTTGAGACTTGCGCTCGGGAGGTTCATGTCCCTTGGAGCCGACCATCTTGACCTTGGGTTTGGGTATTTTGTGGTTTTCCCCATGTCGTTTAACTAAATGTTGTAACGAATGTTTCGTTTCCACTCTCCATTTTGTATTATTTATTTCGTTGGTTCTAAAGTACCAGAACGAAGGGGGTGTGCGTGGTGTGTCGGTGGCTTGCGCTTTAGAAAAGTTTCTACCACGAAATTTGGCGGGACTTCTGAAGGACTCGAACATCTTGGAGGAGGTCATAAATCGTTGTTGGGGTGTTCTATCTGGAAGACTCTTAAGTCCGCGCATCATCTCCCTCCCCATGCCCCTTCCTTCCGGAGGTGCTCCCATTAGAAGGGATAGTACAAACGACCAGCCGTTGAGCCAGGCTGTAGTACTGAAATATCCTCCATCCCTCAGTCCAATTCAGTCCTACTACCATCACTATCAATATAATCAATAATCATTCTAAGAGCAATTCCAAAGAACTGACATCTACCAATTCGGTCAGGGTAACTTGAATTATGAAAGAGTTTCAGGATTCAGGATGCAAGTGGACTCCAGTATAGACCTAGCTCTTTTGGAAATATTCCTCAGGAATTACACCACTAATAATACTTGTAATTTAACTTTACAAAGAAACTGAAGCCTTGTCTGACGTAATTAATTATTTAAAAAAACGAGAGCGGTGATGGAATAGAACAGGATTTTAAGTCATTGTGATGCTGTTTAATCGCTATTATTCTGTGCCAAGTATACTTTATTATCCGACGATATATTTTGAAAAATTAAATACTACATTTACCATTTTTACCCATTCAATATTTTAGGAAGTATAAAATACATCAGCTGCACTGCACATCTGTTTTATTTTTATGTAAGCTAGCTTTATATAAAAATAAAATTTGCAAGTATTCTAAAATATTTTATAATATGAATGAAATTAAGCATTCCTCTATAATATTAAAAAAAACGATGTATTAATTGTTTTTTTCAGTTCAATAAAATTTTATGTAATGTTATTAAACAACAACTACTACCGATACCACTACCACTACCACCACTACTAATAACCAGCTAATATTAATAAGTTTAGAAAAAATGCATATATTTTAAAATATTTTATTGTATGAATGAAATTAAGCATGCCTCTATTGTACTTAAAAAAACACGATAAACTAATTCTTTTTTCAGTTAAATAAAATGTTATGTCATGTTATTAAACTACTACTATAACTGGTAGTAGTAATAATAATAATAAGTTAATATACATGAATTTCTTTTGTAATTTAATATTAATATAATATTAATATAAAATTGATATGAAATTAGCTAAAGTTTACAAAATGTATCAAAAATGTCACCGAAAAGGCCAAAAATAGGACTAATCTGATTATATATAGATCCAGTATTGTGCATATAGCCTCCAGACATTTTACTGAACATTCTGTTAAGATGCTATTTTCCAGATAACACAACAACTTATATCGTTTAACTGGTCATAAGGATATATAGACGACTGTTTTATCATTCGGTGAAAAATTTTATTTTTCACAGCATTAAGAGAAAATAATTTCTTAATAGCTGAGAGTGCGCCATATTTTCCTAAGAAAATAATCTAAAAGAAAAGACGACTTAATCAGATATGGGATAAAATGAGATTACAAGAAAAATTTCCGTGATGTATACGTATGCTAGTGATGTTTATAGTTATTTTTAAAAGGCAATTCTTTTATATAAATTACAATTTAGTACTTAGAATACTGCACAAGGAATGACAAATGTGAAGAATGGGGATAGCGTAGTATTTTTATTTAAGCATTTATCAAAGTTTCGGTGCGTTATTATTGTTTAAGTTTATTTTTGTATATAAAATAAACATATGTATAATTTATACTCTTGTAAATGAAACGAAATGAAGATCACAGCGCTATTGTGTGCTTCAACGGAAAAGGGGAGAAAAACAAGCTTTCATTCTGGTTAGAGCGCAGAGCCATATATCACACCCTAAACACGTTCAGTGACGCTTTACAAGGCAGTATAAATCTTGCAATAGTTGAATTCTCAACTTGTAGTTGACATATTTTAACACGGCATCCGCCATGACACGAGAAACGAAACGAGCTTTCATGTGGAATAATTTCTCAAGCTGGAAAGCACAATACGAGGAATGTGACAGTGCTGATAATTATTCGTTCTTCATCTAAGCGAATGCGGAGCAGTGCAGTGAGCCTGAACGGCGGTCAACGAAACTCCAATTCTCTGGGCGAATTTGAGAGCTCCCATGTCATAATATTTACGTCACGTACGACCGGGATGTAGTGCCATGCCGCTTGGACTCTATTAATATTACGAGGACGAACTGAAAAGTTTTGCCTTCTAAGTCATTTTATATAGTTTGTGAGTGCCCAAAACTAGACAAAACTGTTTCTGGCAGTTTAACTTCCCTCCACCCTACGCACGTTTACCTCAGTTGAGACAGAAGAGAAGGCTGTGCCGTTCAAAAGCGTTGTCATGAACTTTTTGAATACAGAAATATGCTTCTCATACAGGTTGCGGAAAAGTATATACAAATAATTTACGAAAAAAAAAGGGAGTTTTGATACAAAGTGTTTTGAAGTTGGGAACGAAACGCTTCACTGTGGATCAGTGTCATATCTACGTTGCGATGTGATGTATGTTCATAGCCAGTCAATCAGTATCATTGGCATCTCACTGCACCTCATCTCTATCCACTGTATAAAACTAAGTGGTAATGGAAGTGGCAGTCTTTTGGAAAGTACAGTAAGTTTTATGAAATATTAATGCACTTGAACTTCAATTAATGTGATCCAATGAAGCATTTGACAATACAAATTATATGTTTGTGTGTTCGTTCCACTTGACACCCTAAGCTTATCTGCAGCTTTGTAGCACCGCGAGTCTAATTGTTCCTATTTTAGACCCCCTTATTTACTCGTAAGAAATAAAAATTTAAACAGAGTTTCTTTTACCGTTTAATGAGGAAGGTTTAAATTTCGGAACAAAAAGCATTCAATAGAATAATGCCACAAAGGATTACCAATCCAAAAATATCAAAATATCTGCTACAAGCACGTAAACAGTTTTTCAAAACTCAAAGTGCTATTGTTGTTACAGTATACAGTTATGCGTCTTGGTATTGGGGCCTCAACTCCTTCAATTCTAACTTTATAGTTTCCGATCTAGAGCTTCAGTGAGCAATATTTACTACAAGCTTAAAAAAATTTAATTCTAATAAAAATGTTATTTGCCCCTCAAAAGTTTCATATCAAAGTATCATGGTGTGTAGGTGTTTCCGGAATGATCAAAGTTCAGTCATCATTCGATAGCTTTTCTGTTTTGGTTTCCATTCCTACTCAGTAAATCTTGAGCCGGAGTGTTTTAGATATTTTAATAAGAATTTTACTTAGTTCTTGACCGTATCTTATCTTATGCACTTTCTTAGCCCATTTGTATACTTCTGTTCTAGAAGTTTTCTTGCTAATGTCGCAGAAAGGTTCTAATCCTATGAAGTCGATGTTTTGCCAGTTTACCTGCCATACCCTGATGTCCAAGTACCCCAACTAAACACTAATTTAGATATTCCCATGCAAGCCTAAGAGTTACCTTCACGAAGTTTACTATTGGTCTTACATATGGCACCTTGTTCGCCTTGTTCAGCACGAGACACACCCCATAAGTTCCATAGCATATGTCATAACTTACGTGCTGCTAAATATACTCAGCAGATAAAACTTCACCCCTAATTTTCCCCCTTCTTCTTCTATGAACATAACGTGATATCCGTTTCTTTGGGCCTCCTCTAAGCAGCAAGACAATATTGTCAGTCGGCTGCCGAGGGCGCGCTACATATCGGTATGTCACTTGAACGATCGGCAAAACTGAATACAGTCCTACATTTTTAACGATTACTTTTACAGAGTAGAGTCAGGCGTAACGTCTTAACAAATTACTATCCACACATTGCAAATCTGTTTCCCAAATATTAGCTATTTCTTCTTGTTTTGAGTACTTGTTTCACAGGTTCATTAAATGTGAATCAAACATTGTATAGACACTACAATATCTGGTTCACCGCTAACAGTAAAATGTTGTCTGTAAAAATTAAGGAATATTTAGGCCCGTTAGTTTTTAAATTTCAGAAAATATTCTACTAATTTAATCCCGTCCGTTCAAATTACTACTTGCTCTGTTTTGTCGTGACTTCTGCCCTTCAGCAAGCCAGTGAAGCATGCTTAATTGACTTAATTTCTAACATACCTTTACTGGAAACCATCTCAGGAGCACTATCTACGATGGCATATGGGGCAATCGGAACAAACGACAGATCTAGAATCAAAGAAGAAATGTTTTTGGAATGGCTGGGTACAGCACAGTAAATTGCGGAATACAGAGTGTAAAATCAGAGTAATGAAGTATTAGCTTCGAATTTATCATGAGAACCGAACTTAAATGTGTTACCATAAACTGCTAGGGATGGATAGGCATTCAAATTAAGAACGAAATTGGAAACGATAATTCGGGCTCTATATGTATTGTAAGTCATAGGAACAGGAATATATAGAGGAAGGTTAAGAATCTCTTGAGGGATATGAAAAGCAGCAGAAAATTGCGAAAATCAGGAAGATGATTTCGCTAGAAGTAAAATCCAGGTTAAAATCTGAATGGGAAATGGAACAGTACATCAAACAGGGGCCAATTACACTAGTCAGGGGCTTGCGTGGCTCAAACTAGGTGCATGGGTTGAGAATTTGTCACATGAGCGAGGAGGAAAGGAATGTGAAGTAAGAGATCTAGGGAAAAATATCTACTTAAGCGTTTACCGAACCGAACAGTATCTGCTGGTAGGAGAGAACAGTTACATTTTCGATGACAGTTTAAAAAAACTGATTATAGGGGAGAGGTGGAGGGAGAAATCTAGCAGTTAACATTCGTATTTTTTTTTAATTTTACCTTTAATTTTATTATTAAATAGGTATTTTATTTCATATTTCATAATGGAATATCTAATATGTTGCATTAAATCAAACATACCTAGTGTATTGTACAAACACTTTCAGTCTGTTGAACCCGTAAGCCTATTTAAGTTTTATTACAATTGTGTTACTGGAGTAAATACTAATACTCCGAGGTGTAAAACCAAGCCCAGATAAGTGGATGACATTGAGAACAGCTGGTTTCTTCATAAAGAGAGTTACTATTTCAGAATGGAATTTCGAAATGTACTAGGCAGCTGAAAATTTGTATTGATGTTGAAAAGTGAATACCTATAATTGTGAATTAAGACACTGTTGGAATTTACTTATACAGGGTGTTCAATTCAAAGATAAACTTAGTATCGATTTTAATTAACCAGATAGACCGAAATAAATCTAAGCTCAAAATACTCAGCCTGTGTGCATCTAATATGGCAAATGTTCACAAACTGTGTTGGAAGTGTCCTACTTGGGCTTTCAAACACAGTTGATCATGAGGCCACACGTCCTTAAATGTGACAGAGCCTAAGACACCGTCTGTTTCCCACTAAATCCTCCAGCATTCGTCATCTATTGCTGGTAGCATCAAATCGAGTGACGTAGGTCAGAGTTGTCATGAAACAATGGTTCAATTGTTTCAATTCAATACATGCGGCAGAGGTATGGCATGTTGCCCCATCCTGCTGGTAAAATTGCGGCTGAGTTCCTCGTCAATTTGGTCAAACAACATTCCAGGGCTTTCAATTTTTTTTTTTTTTTTTTTTTTTTTACCAACTTCTGAATGCAGCGTTCTGACTGCATGTCACGGCCACCAGCCGTTTCACAATTTCCACTCTTTGTTATTTATGGTTCCACTATGAAAGTTCAAAAATGTTCATAAGAAAGACATGCTCCTCCAAAATATACGATATTCTCCTCGCATCTGACTCCAGTGCAAGCAGCCCGGGCGACACCACTAACATGCTTCCCACCCCGCCATTGTTTAATCCCATGGTCATATAGATTTTTTCCCCTTATTTATTTCCCTTAGTCAAAAGAAATTAGTTTTAAACTCTCAACAAAATACTTCAATTTATGCAAAAAGTAGACGGATAACATCAGGGTACATTGAGTTAGACACAATGCTCTTTTTTCTTTTTGTTATTCTTCATTAAATATTTAGCTGGAAACAAAACTTTTCAGCCTGCCATTGTGTTTCAATAAGAAAGAAATTTCCCAACTACCCTGCAGAGGTTTTAGTATCAAACCTTACACAGAGTTCTCTTGTTAATTTATACGGAGCCCGTCATTTTCGTAATTACCAGAGACATCCCGTGCTCAGAATGCCCCCTCTAGAAAATGAACTCGGTCTATGGCTATACTTGAGCGCTGTTTCACCGGAAACCTTCCCCACTAGGGAAATGCATTGTTGAAGCTACTCCGGCCTGCCAGTGCTTAAATTTCCTGCAACCTGAGTGTGCACCCCCGCACACTGGAAAAAGGGAAATTTTATCACTCTTTTCCCATATTATGCAGACACACTCGCATGCAGTTTTAAAGCTAGTATACTGTAGAGGAATGCTCCTATTATGAATCTTACATGCATTTTATAATAAAGAAAACTCACCTCCCCCCAAAAAAGTGTTTTCCGTCGCCTATATTTTTAATGAGATTAGTATTTAAACTTGAATTATCGCCATTGGCTATTATCATAAACGGCGTGGTCTAACGGGTTTTTCAATCAAGGGCCAGATTTTCCCCAAGAATGTATCGAGAGCAATACATGTTTTCAATTTCACTTATTATTATTATTATTATTATTATTATTATTATTATTATTATTATTATTATTGTGCTGAGAATTATTACTATGGACTCCAAATTATTAATTTGCTCTAATTACTTGGACATGATTAATGAAAAGCAAGCGAGCTGTAACACGCGTATGTTCAGCAACTTCTTGACTGACATGTACTAAAAAACCGAAAATACAACAAAAGAGGTTTAAAATAGCTGTAATTCCTAGTCCCTTTATGAACTGTCAAGTTTACGCCCTCTGCGGATATTCGTCTTGGTGCTGAAGCGAACTTGTACTGGAGTTACTTTGTTGTCCACAGAATACAAAGCTCCGCTGCTTTCTTAAAATTGGAAACAACGCAGTCACAAGGGACAAAAGTAAAGATTTGACCTGAGTCCAGCCTTTCTGTTTCTCGATTGCTTCAATTTAGTCCGTAGGTACTAGAGTTGATTATAAAAGTATTTTTTTAATTTTCAAGGAAGGTAACAAACTAGGCTAGAGAAAAGAATTGCGGGATCACACTGTTATACATTAGGAAGAAGTTTAAAGTCAAATAGGTGGAACATATATATATTCTAAGGCAGTGGTGCCAAAACTTCCTGCATAAATGGCCCTCTTTTCGAAACTGAAATTATTAGCTACCGGTCTTAGCTCAAATAATTGCTTGATTACTGTTAATTACTTAAAATGAAACCCTCTATTTTTCAAATCTGATAACCCTCAGTTTATGAAACTGTTAGCGGGAAAAAATATTTTGTGTTCGCAATATAAAATCAACCCCTACTCCTGGTTTCTGCTGTTGACTCCGGATAAATTGATAATTTCCCACCAGAGATTATTGATTTCCATTTCAATTTCCTTAAAAAAAATAGGCTTACAATTAAACAAAATACGAATAGCCGTTGATACTGCAGATTGAATTTCGACATTAAGTGCTTCCAATTGTATGAATTTCACTGTTACACTATTTTCCTGGAGAGATAGTTTTCTCTAAAACTATATAATTGTATTACATATTTACTATGTTTCTCACATCTGAAAAATATTTCCGTCCCTCTCTGACGAATGTGAACGCTAACAACTAAATGTTGTAGATACAATGCAATGTTTGCTTTGTTTAGGACCTGCATTGTTTTGTTTTCATGTCAGCACTAATGTACTGCACGCTGCGACTTTACTGTTCGACTTAAAGAGTACATTCATAGCCGCTGTACTGTTCACTTTCGGATATCAGTGCGCCGCCTGTTGCCATCAGCAGCCAATATCTCCAGTTAAACGTAGTATGGGGCTTCGGACGCTGCCAACAGCATTGGACCTCCAGAAAGTTCCTTGTTGGTGCTTATTTCCATCATGGAAAAGTCGCATCATGTCATTTCTTTTTCTTCTTTTCATTTAATAATGATGTTTTTATAAGAAAAATCGTTCAAATCATGAATAAATAGCTATACACCTATAAAACGAATGGAAGGGGCCGAGGCATTATCAAATAAGAAGATGGTTCTACATATAGGGATAAATGAGAAAATATACATTACAGACTTTTAAAAAGTAATTCAATACACTAAAAAATAAAGAGCACTTTTAATATACTTGTAGCATACAGCTGGTCAGTATTTAAGTTCTCTTCACTATCCGCCTTAAGTGATTTAACTTTTTTTTTCTGTATAAATCACAATGTTTAGCCACATTTCCATTGTACAGTACGAGGTCGAGGTTGGGAGAGTTTGAATACACGAGGGCTCTTATTTCGATATAAGGAAGTGCCGGTTGGACACACAGCGATTGATCGTTCAGTTATAACTTGCACTTTTGCACATACGCAAGTATATATACTAACATTCACCGAATGCTTGAATAAAAGGAATTGTTTTATTTTTACTGTATCTAAATTATTAAATAAAAACATTACTCTTTTATTTCGCTTTAAGAACGATTACATAAAAACATTAAAGTTAGTTCAACTAGTTGTGCATATTTGGTGTTTACTTTATGTATATGTAAATGGTTTGACAGCAAAATTTTTATTTTCTTTCATTAAAAGTTGAAACTTTCACTGCAAATATACGAAATAACTATTTTAGGAAGTAAATATCAATATCAAACATTAATATTATTCCCACAATGTAATTGTTTTCCTACATTTAGTACTCAACAAAACGGTACTGTGGGGCAGCGGTCACATTTCCTGTCCACAGCGCATCTCCCATCCTTAACTCTCAACTACACCGTGGTGTCAATCTAATATCTATAAGAGGAAGACCGTGCGTTTTTTTTTTTTTCTGAACGTATTTCCATAAATTAATGAAAAAGAATAATGTCCATAACCTTTTTCATGCCCTCGTCCAGATTTTTTACTGGATTACCCCTTCCATTTGGCACATAATTGATTTATTTTCCGCCCTTCAATAGTATCCATTAACCTCTAATTCCTATACCTTTCAACTCTTCTTGGGAATATCATTTATGAATAACTTGTGAAGAATAATCTAATAATTTATAGTCAATTTCATTTTAATATTTATTACTTTCTGTCAAATAAGAAATCTAAATTGTTCAAGCTTGAGATTGTTTCCTTATGAGTCTAATAAGCAGTATACCACAGAAAAATCCCCATATTCCTTTCCCTGCTCGCTATTGTTACCTCTCCTAGATACAATCTTTCCCGACGCTGTAATATTTTATACAGCTAAAATCGAAGCAATTGCGCCAGCGGTAGCTGAAATTATGTATTGCATTTTTGACCTTTTAATCTTAACACTGAGCGAAAAATCGCGTGCATGTAATCCCAGAGAACTAAAAATCTATTGTGCAAAACCTCTGTCGAACCTGTTTGTCATAACATACAAGCTGGCGTTTTAGAAGAGTTTAGACGGTTATTCAAAGGTCGAGGACATTGCGTATCTCGGATATAAAATATCGAAACTAAACTAAAGTAAATGAAAATGTATATAACTAGCAGTTATTAAGGTGCATCCTTAAAACAATGTAGTGTTATTTCATTAAGCTATTCTTGTCATTGAAAGCATAATTAAATACTACGAAAAATTCTGAAAATCTTCATAAAATGAATAAAGTAAAAGTATTAAATCATTTTAATTATATTATTATCCCTAAGGTAATTTAATCTTATAATCACTAAAAAATATTATAACCAAACCGATAAAAATTAATCCCAATAATAATAATAATAATAATAATAATAATCATAATAATAATAATAATAATAATAATAATAATAATAATAATAATAATAATAATAATAATAATAATAATAATAATCAGCCAATTGCATGATATATAGCATATATGGGGATTATTTTGTGTATATACTAATGATAGCATTTTATATTTGTAACCATTTTACTATTCTTTTATTGGATGTAAATATGTGTAATACATTTTACATTAAAAGACAGAGCTTATGGAGGAACTTTTTCTTTTATTATCGCAACTCATAATGGAATGCAGCATGAGAACAATTTAAAAATAGTGTGAATTCCTGACACAAACCACTTTCTTTGGGAGGAACTGGCAATGGGAGGAAGAAGGTGTGTGAAATGCTGTCTGAGAATTAAATATTTATAAATAGTTATTAAATAGGAGGGTCTAAGGTATAAACGTTTTGTAGCTGTCGAATAAATGTTTTGGATAAACATACATTACATTTACAGTATATGCTTTTACATGCTAGTATGTGATCAACTGCAGCAATTATCTCTGATACTGTGGCATATAGGGATTAGCAATATGTGTGGAAAAGTAAAAATATTGTAACCTGAGACTTAGGGAATTGAAAATGAAAGTGGGAAGGAGACGTAAGCAAAATTAGAGTCAACGCATGCGCAACATGAAGAAGAAGCGTACTGTTTAACACTTGTCCATAGAACAAGATTCATCCTGGGGAAAGTCACGCCCGTTTTTCAAATCGGTAGCGGAGAAAACCGAACGCATCTTAAGCTGAAAATTCGCCTCTTTGGAATATGCGAATGTTATCGCACCTCTAATATTTTACGCCTATTGGAATTGACAATTAATTGATTAATTAATTTGCACACACACTAACCCAAACCTAACCTCGATGTAAATCCTAGAAACCGGTGTACCTAGTGGTTTGCTGCGGCTCGCTACGGCCGCGCGGCTTACGCTTGCCTCCTTTTCCTAAATATAAATTGATAGCGTGTAAATCGTGCAATGGTGGCAAATATCCCTTTAACTGCAGCAGGAAAAAAATCGTAAGTATAAATTTATTGCGGATCGTGTACGTATTATGTTAGCGAGTAAATTATGTAATAATGGCAAATCATCTTTAACTCATTAATAAAAAATTAAAGAAAAAAGAAGCAACACCGTGAGGATTCGAACCCACTATATTGCCTTCATTAACCTTCCCTTTATTATCACTACGTTCCAACCGTCTGAGATATCACACCATGTTTTTTTTTTTAAAGTGATGTTTAACGCCTGTTTTTCTACTGAGACACCACAGGCAGTGGGCACTGTTGATACATGAAATGAAATTATATATTGTGATATTTTTTAAGGAATGAAGCGTTCCAGGCCTACGTTGAGGGTACCTCCCCGGCATTTGCCAGTTATGACGACCGAGGAAAACCTGGAAAAATCCCCAGTCAGGGAGGACTGTCTTGTCGGGATTCGAACCCCAGACCTCCCGCTCACGAGTCCGCGCCTTAATAACCTCGGCTACCCGTGACCGTCACACCATGGTGACTATATAGCTGATTATGTCTATATCTGTTAAAGTCAGACCATCTACTAAGGACGCTCTCCTCCGCTGCCGTTCATGAAAAGCAGGAGCGACTTTCCCCAGGACAAATCCTGCTCTATGGATAAGTCCGTTTAACGGTCTTCAGAGAGAGACGAAAGTGGAAGCCTGTAAAGAGAGGACGTGGCTCTTGCTGCTTCAGTCCCGGAATGGTCACCTTTACGACGGATCCTTGCGCTCATAGCAACTTTACAAACCGTAATAAAGCGTGATTTGAATTTGATTCATTATTCTCCGGTTTTAATTTAAGTTTTATTAGAATATTCTTCCTTTTACGCTCCTAGTCACTCCCCGGTTAGTGAAATAAGTATGGAAAGTTAGTTTATGCATTGTGACAGGGTGGGATCGTAACAATATAAGCACATGAAGATCTAAACTTAAAGACAATAAACTGCTCTTTCTTTCAATTATACTCATATTGTAAAAAAAAAAAAAAGTTTCATTGAATGAAAATATTACAGCTAGTTGGATGAAATTGCCTAATATGCAAATGATCCCCACTTAAACAAGAGAAGCATTTATGCATACATTTAATGACCTATACGCCATAATGTTAATAGTTTTATTGTTTATTGTAAACTTCATAATTGCTAGACTTAAATATAAATTTAGTCAAAACAAGTTGGAAATATGACTAAAATATATTATGTTTTATTTTTTCTATTTAAAATTTTGGTTTCTTTAAGAATAAATACTAATTTTTATAAATGATATTAGCACCAAATTATAGTTCTATTTCATAAAACACGAGGCTTTAATTTCCAATCTCGCCAGTCGAAATAACCAAATAATTTAATTTAAACAAAAGACATACTGGGGGACATTTAAAACCCATTTTGATTACAGTATAGATTTTATTCTCCAACACCCTGCTCTGAAGATTCAAACGGTACTACTACCTTATGCTTGGGTAATATAGCCTGTTTCGAAACACCGAATTAATTTGCTTACATTCTGCTCTTTCTTGTGGGGTATGAATCATTTTGAAAAAAAATTACCAAAACTCAACTATTAAAATATATTTTGTTATTTTATTCTGTCAAAATTCAAACAGCGATAATCCAGGTAACAGCCAACTATAGAAAACAAAATATGTAATAACAATTTAGTCATTTTAAAATTTAAATTACATAATGTTGAGGGGCAGTTTGAAATTTCAAAATGGTATGACTAGAGGCTAAGAGGGTAAAATCTAAAATTCTCCTCCACGTCTAAATTCAATATTTTATGTATTTTTGTTTAAATTAACTTTATTTAAACAGGTTATTATTCAGTTTGTCAAATTTTCAATAGAAAGTTCTATTTTATACACAAATTACATAATTAATGAACTACACTATGTAAGATAGATTTAAAACTCTTTTTCGAAATAGTTCCTTAGGTTTCCTTACTTTCATGCCTTTGCGGTATAGAGATGATGATGATGATGATGATGATGATGATGATTATAATTATTATTATTATTATCATCATCATCATCAATACATTCTAATTTCTATAAATTTGTAATTTATATCAAAGAATTACAAGACTATACAGTCTATCCTATGTTTATATCAGAAATGTCAAGTGACACTCGATTTTAATTGAGAATGCGCCGGTATGTTTTCGAGCAGGATGGGGGAGTTTGATTTAGACGGTGCGATGCCTTTAATGTAATAACAAAGGAACGTAAACGGCCTATCTCACGTATAGCTCCGGGCAGACACAGCGAGCCTTGATCTAATTTTTGGCAAAAGAGGAAAACATAGAGAGGGGCATCTTTCGGCGCATGCAAATAGTTCAAATGCATGCCTTTGACGTAGCACAGTTTTAAAATAATAATCTCAGGATGAATGTAAAAGCTGAAACCGTGAAACTGAACTGGCGAAATACGCTTCTCCATCACACTGGTGATAGAAAACTACAATCTAAAAATATCTGACATCTTCAACAGGTAACACAATTGGCTTCATTGGCTTCTAAATATACCATCAGTTATTTGCTAACCATTGTTTAAAATTAAGCTTTTATTACTCTACTATTTACTTCGAAATAAAAATATATTAAAATTACAATTTTACCATATGAAACTGCTGTCTAGA
This sequence comes from Metallyticus violacea, assembly GCA_030762175.1. Lineage (NCBI taxonomy): Eukaryota > Metazoa > Arthropoda > Insecta > Mantodea > Metallyticidae > Metallyticus > Metallyticus violacea. The sequence continues at coordinate 45,542,730 of CM060841.1, read as the reverse complement.
AAACCGTGGTGACACTATTTCCTGATGTGAAGGTACTTGGTCGTAATTTGCATCTGGGACAAGCGCTTTATCGCAGTACATAACGACTAGGAACGGGGGGGGGGGGATACCGCTCAGCACTGAAGAGAGTAAAGTGGGTAAATGGCTGTATCATTCATTCGGCTTATCGGCGTTTTGTGGGCTCATTTATTGCTTGAAAACCAAATCATAGGGGGATTTGTAAGTTCTATGATTATTTTGTGAATTACTACATCTATCAACATGACTTTTTTCAACTCATTGTATGTCACAAGCATCTACGGATGCATATAGAGCGACAAGCGCACGTGAATCTTTTCACGTGCAGCAATGCCAAGCTTTTACTACCACCCTACACATCTAGTTCAGTTTATCGCAATTCTGAAAGCATTTCCAAGTTAATGCGTGTATAAAAATGGAAAGTTCCAGCACATCTTCATGTGCAAACAGAAAATAAAATCTCACTACTGACAGGAGAAATGACTACAGCGCAAAAATAAACAATTTTTAAATCAAACTTTATAAAAAGTCAAAATGCCATGAGACAGTAGAACGTTATTCCCAGATATGACGCGTTTTTATGACAATACAAAATGTAACATGCATATATAATAAATTGAAAAATAAAGTAACTCTTGGAATAATGTAGTTAAAATAACAAGAACTAAAGAAACAGAAAAATGATAAAACACTTACATAGTAGTAACAGAAATGTTACAAGATTTCAAACTGCTAACGTTCTTCTTCAAAGGCAAAAGACGAATAAAAGTGGTAAAAATATATTGAATATAAAGGTAACATAATGCGTGGAAACAGGTAAAAACAAGCAACAAAGGGACGAAAGGAAAAATAAATAAAAGATGTATACTAATAATCGAAAAAAATAAAACTTATAATAACAAAGTAGAAAGGTAAATAATGAGTTAGATTGAAACCTGGAGAGTACGCGCTTTATGCTTAAAAAATAATAAAACAATCCGTTATTTCTCTATCTCTGGAATAACTTCTAGGGGCATGGGTCGGTAATTAATCGTAAATGTTATTAAATGCATAATCAAAATCCTTACATCGGGACAGGGCATGTTAGGCAACCTGCAAGGGAGATTTGGTTGAAAAAGGACGCTTACGGATGTTTACACGGAGAGTAACAACAGTAGAAGTTAAACCAACATTTAAAAGTTACAAGAAATTAAAGGTTGAAAGTTTTGTAAATAATAGTAGTAAATGTGCACTTATTGCAGTAATGTTTTACCGCATACTTATCTAGCACAGGAGTCTAACCAGATCGTTCGTGTTCCTATCTACACATAGGAAATGTTGAGAAAAAACACAGAATTACATATACATATACATATATATATATATATATAAACACTAAACCATTCCCCTCCCCCAGCCAAGATGGAAATAATTGTGCACTTAATAAGCATTTATTGTATCATTATAGGACACTAAACAAGATTTTGTTGTTGGTTTGGTTTATTTAACATCTCTGGTCATCATCGTCCCATTTTATTCAGGGCGCGAAACGGCCGAAAAATTTGCTCAGAGGTCTCTTCTGTCAAGATTGAGGTTCTTTTACATGCCGTAAATCTACTACATGGGACCAACGGCTTTCCTTTTGTTCCGAAGGAAGCTAATACTTAAGATTTTTACACCCGAAAAACATGCATCGATCCTCGCCGGGTTTGGAACCGCGATTTTAGGTTTAGGAGGCAAGTATGATTATCACTACACCACCAGGATCGACACTAAACAAGAAAAATACATCATTTAATATCTAAACACCAGAAAATAAAAACGCAATAAACTGTGCTTAAAATATATAGAAGTAATAATATGCTATATCCTCTCTAGACAGGGAATTTCTCTTGCCCATCTTACTAATAAATCTACGTACCTCTTATTCAATGCCAAATTTTGACATGCCGCCCACTTGTTCTTGACCTCACAAAGTTGGAGAGAATTCGCGACCTGCAGCACTCTGTAGCTTCACATTCTGCGTGAATATGTACCCATTTTTTCCTTTTTTGCCACACATAGGACACATTCTTCCCTATGTGTCATCCGTCATTTTCTGCGCTTTCCATCTCGCGAGCGCAGACACCTCATTGCCGTTCTGTCTTCTCCTGTCATTACATTTATATATACTTCCTTCTCTCCCCTATAGCCCTTTTAGTTCTGATTGTAATTCCAGTGAACACTCAGCTTCCACTGCCTGCCTATCAACATCAATTAATCTGCTTCTAACTTTCCTTCAAACATTTCTTCCATTTCTAAAACCCACCTCACTCGAATTACTTCCAAAACACTTTTTATGGTAGATGCCCAGTTTCCAGATTTTTCATAATAGTACATTAAATTTAACTTTATGTCTTCCCCCCCTTATTAAGTCTAACCAATATTTAATCTCTATGAATTTAAAAATTATTGTGCCACAAATACTCTCGAACTCTTTTCTCGGCCCACAATTTGCCGTTCTCCTATCAGCTCTTAAATTATTTTCAGAAAATTAATCTGTATTTGTAGTATAAAATAGATTTTCTGCTGGTTTCCACCTCCACTTGTCCGCACCATTACTTCTTGTCGTTCTTATTTTTTGCCTTGTACCTTTGATATAAAGTACTGACAAAATCATTCGAGACCCTCGTCATTGAAATAAACAGCTCCCTTAGCTGTCTCCTTACTTTTCCTTTTGGATATTCCACATACTTTAACCATTTGCCGTTCATTGTTAAGTTTATACCGAAATATATTACGCTTTTTTAATATTTTGGATTCTTCCCCCTTGATTAGTGCTCACCAGTAACCTCCTAGAGCATCCGCCCTTACTGTATTAGATTGATTTTTTTACTTGCTTCCCCTTCCCAAGGAGATATAACACAATGGTCTTCTGTCTTCCAAAGGTGTTCGATAGCGATGTCTGTACTTAATACGAAATTGTTTGCTTATATATAAATAAACGGACTACTTTTCATTTATCTCTCAATCAATAATGCTGAAATCTGAGTTCTCTAGGCAATGGACTAATAATGGTCAATTTTTCAGGTACTCCATTACATAATTGTGCCATTAATGTGAGAGTTTACGAGCATTTATAGTTACTATTCAATGCCTAGATGAGCCCCTCTAAGAAACGTCATAATATTTTACTTCTACAGTCAACTTTTAAAACAAAAAATACATGAAAACAGCGGTATATAACGGATTAGTTCTTTATACGTAATAAGCGTATTTTCTCTCTACTGTAGCAGCAGTAGCAAGTTGGTCCTCCGTTAGAGAGGGAAGCTCATGGGCTTGCACGGAAAAGTTCATGCTTTAAACTTATACTTTTTTGGGCCAGAAAACATTGCAAGGAACTATATTTCTCTTCCTCCAAAATGGTTTAGCCTTCTCCTGCTTATTTCTGCATTCTGTTGGGCCAGCAGGAAGACAGCCCATGGACAGCGTTAGATATCCTCTCTTTTCTTAGAGGTCTGATGTTCAGGGATTATGACACACCACGCATAAATGACTAGGGGTTGTTTTCGCCTTTGTTTGAAAATGGGTGACTTCTTCACTGTTTTAACAGTTAAATTTTACTTTTATAATGTTAACTGTTAGTTACTAAAAACATATCCGTTTTTTGAAGACTCCATTTTCGCATTCAAGTTTAACTGCTAAGTTAGAAGTTAAACGATTTGTACCTCATCGGAAGCAATAGATTTTTTTTTTTTTATGGTTTAAAAAAACATCTTGGCTAACGGCGTGTGGAGTGAGAATCATATCTTGTCTATAGCAATGAGATTAGATAAGAAATTGAAAAGGTAAATTTCGTCTCTGTATAGTCGACGAAACGATAGATACTCATATAACATATCACAATTTGTTGTAATATTACGATACATCACTGGGGTAAGCCGGTTGAAAGATTCATAAAAACATTACTGTTTCTGATTTGACTGCAGAAGGCTTAAGGCGTACTTTAACAGTTGAATTAGAAGAGTTGCATATAAACCAGAAGTTTACAGCACAAACGACCGACAACGCTGCAGTTATGAGAGAATGTCGGGGAGGAATATGTCTTGATAAAAGAGACCTTCCCCCAAGTCATTTGGGTGTGTTCCTGGCCCATCCTTCTAGAGGGGCCACGAGCGACCACTAATTAAGATTATAATTTTTTTTCTTGAATAATTGGTTCTCAGAGAAAGGCATTTCTAAATCATAAGTGCAATAAATAAAAAAAATACTTATGACAGAAATATCGACGTGCAAAAGAGATTGAGGCTAGTTTTCTCATTGGGGAAATGGGTATCTAACAGAGCGAAAAATTACAGAAATAAAAGCAGGTTAAATCAATTTTCTGTAAGGTCTAACCCCGAAATCAAAGCACGTCTTCAATCTCGATACCCCGAGGAACCTGATCCATTTGCCGACTCTGTAAGGATATTAAGGCCTATAAATTCTCATGCTGTTTACTTTGGGGAACGATGTGTCGCGCCATTTTTATATGCCCATGTCGTCGCTCTTTAAAGAGGGTAGATTGCATCTTGTAAACGACCGGGGAGGAAAAACACGTTTGTTAGAGTAGTCAGTTTATTTTGCAACCAGTAGCTTGCCTCCCGCTCCTGCTAAAGAAGTCACAAAAGCAAAAAGAGTTTAAACAAATACATTAATTACACTCAGCGGAGGAAGTCATTCAAGAGTTCGTACTCGTAGATGCCGAGTACCAAACACAAAATACTGCGAAAAGGAATTAGAAACAAATTTGTGTATCTGTTTTAAAATTAAGGCAAATATCAACAGGCCAGAAAACAAATAATAACCAAGATATACAATGTCTGTTTCTGAAAGTTTTAGAAAAGATGGCACACATTTTAATTTGATTATCACAAGTTGTATTCAAGATAGATGAATTTATCGAGGAAGTTCAGAATATCGAATTATATTTATTACAACTATTTCAGGAATAAAATTAAAAGAAAAATATTATGAATTTAAAATTAAAAATATTAATACTTGTACATAATCTTGAAGCTGACATTTATGTATACCTGTCTATTCAGTCATCTGAGTTGGGAACAGACGAATATCCATTACCACAATTCGATATATTCATTAACGCCATAAGAGAAAAAATATTAACAGAGCTAATTGCATGTACTGAACTTTTCCTTTAATATTATAGGAGTACAGTTATTTAGTGATTGTTGATTTGTTTTATTTACGGACGCTCTTTAACATCTCAGGTCATCAGCGTCCCATTCAATTCAGGGCGTGAAACGGCCGGTAAATTTTGCTCAGAGGTCTCTTCTTTCAGGCTTATCGTGCCGTAAATGTACGACACGGGACCCACGCGGCTTTACTTCCCTTCCAAAGGAACCCATACTTAGGATTTTTACGCCCGAAAAAAATCGCGGATCCTGTCCAGAGTTGAACCCGTGATCTTAGGTTTAGGAGACAAGCATGGTTACCACTACACCACCAGGACCGAATTTTATTTAATGAAATGATATGAGCAATACTATAGAGTGATCCGTTTGGGTATGGATAATATTAAATATTATTAAAGCTAATATGATAGGAGACATTTCTTGCTGGTAATATTTTTCTTAAAAGATGGGATTTTTCGACTTGGTAGGAAGGAAAATCAACAATGCATAATGACAAATGAAAATCGTAGATGATTGAAATGGCTACTACAAAGCAACAGCGAGTGCTTATTTGGATATGTAGCAGTTGTTTCTGTTGCCAGAATTTGGTAAAGACAACAATATGAACATTGTATTCCAGAAAGGGAGCATCCCCTTTGGCATGAGAGGTTCGTCATTTCCTAAAGAAATATTAAAAAGTACCCAAGCTCTCCAAAACTCACCCCTCTGATGTTACAAAGGACATGGGTTAAATTGCATCACCGTTATAAGTAGTGTAGATTGCGCAATGGAGGCCATGTATCGTTCTAAGAAATCTCCCATCTTTCAATGTTATATAACATAAAGATTCAAAATACAAAGTGCAGTTGTAAATGTTTCACAGCGATTTTATTTTATTCATACCCAAACGCTTCACCCTATACTTTAAACTATTTAGTTGGATTCACGTAATTAAATAAAATATTATTATAAATGCCATTTACAAACTGAATGACTCCATTTTCTATAGATACAATGAAAATGTAGGAACTACAGATGAAGACATTAAATCAGAATTTCGAAATTTTTGTGATTAATTCATATTTGCACATGGATTTGAGGGGGAAAAGAGCTGGCAAAACTGAAAACGGAATGCCCATCCATGCGATAAAATGATTACGGTAAAAAAAAGTACGATAAATTTACAGCGATATGTGACCGTGATTGGTTGAAATTCAAACTTCGTAACATTTAATTAGGATAAAAACATGATGACGTCACATAATTTTAACTATAACTGCTGGACTCTATGCTACACTAAGCGTGTTTGAAATGAGAAGCTGATTTCAAAAATTTGGATCACAGCCGACATTAGTAATAGTACTAGAAGTAGTACCAGTACTAATAGTAGTAGAAGTAGAAGTAGTAGAAGTAGTACTAGTAGTAGAAGTCGTAGTAGTAGTAGTAGTAGTAGTAGTATAGTATTAGTAGTAGTATTAGTATTGATAGTAGTTGTATTAGTAGTAGTAGTAGTAGTAGTAGTAGTATTACAGTAGTATTAGTATTATTAGTAGTAGTTGTAGTAGTAGTAGTAGTAGTTGGTAGTAGTAGTAGTAGTTGGTAGTAGTAGTAGTAGTAGTAGTAGGTAGTAGTAGTAGTAGTAGTAGTAGTAGTAGTAGTAGGTAGTAGTAGTAGTAGTAGTAGTAGAGTAGTATTAGTATTATTAGTAGTTGCAGTAGTATTAGCAGCAGTTGTAGTAGTATTATTAGTTGTTAGTAGTAGTAGTAGTAGTAGTAGTAGTAGTAGTAGTAGTAGAGTAGTATTAGTAGTAGATGCAGTAGTATTAGTAGTAGTTGCAGTAGTATTAGTAGTAATTGCAGTAGTATTAGTAGTAGTTGTAGTAGTATTATTAGTTAGTAGTAGTAGTAGTAGTGGTACTTGTAGTAATAATAGTAGTAGTAATAGAAGTAGTGGTAGATTAGTGGTAATTGTAGTAATGAATGAATGAATAGTGTTAACTACACTACTAGACGCGATGGATAGTGATGATACATGAGATGAAATGATATATTGGGAATTTTTTTTTTTAAGGAAGGAAACGTTCCAGGCCTAAGTAATCGTTCCCGGCATTTGCCATTTATGAGGACTGAGGAAAATCTGAAAAAAAACTTCAGTCAGGGAGGCCTGACTCGAACCCCAGTGCTCTCGCTCACGAGTCCGTGCCTTAACTACCTTGGTCACCCGTGGCGGTGTAGTTGCAGTAGTAGTATGTAGTAGTTGTAGTAGAAGTTGTAGTTGTAGCAGTAGTATTAGTTATAGTAGCAGTAGTTATAGTAGTAATATTGGTAGTAGTAGTAATAGTAGTAGTACCAGTATAGTGGTAATAGTTTTAGAAGTATTAGTAGAAATAGTAGTAGTAGTTACAGTAGTAGTAGTAGTAGTAGTAATAGTAGTAGTAGTAGTTGCAGTAGTAGTAGTAGTAGTAGTAGTAGTAGTAGTAGTAGTAGTAGTAGTAGTTGCAGTAGTAGTAGTAGTAATAGTAGTAGTGGTTACAGTAGTAGTAGTTATAGTAGTAGTAGTAATAGTAGTAGTAGTTGCAGTAGTAGTAGTAGTAGTAGTAGTAATAGTAGTAGTAGTAGTAGTAATAGTAGTAGTAGTAGTAATAGTAGTAGTAGTAGTAATAGTAGTAGTAGTAATAGTAGTAGTAGTAGTAATAGTAGTAAATAGTAAGTAGTAATAGTAGTAGTAGTAATAGTAGTAGTAGTAGTAGTTGCAGTAGTAGTAGTAGTAGTAGTAGTAGTAGTAGTTGCAGTAGTAGTAGTTGCAGTAGTAGTAGTTGCAGTAGTAGTAGTAGTAGTAATAGTAGTAGTTACAGTAGTAGTAGTAATAGTAGTAGTGGTTACAGTAGTAGTAGTAGTAGTTATAGTAGTAGTAGTAGTAATAGTAGTAGTAGTAGTTGCAGTAGTAGTAGTAGTTACAGTAGTAGTAATAGTAGTAGTAGTAGTAGTTACAGTAGTAGTAGTAGTAGTAGTAGTAGTAGTAATAGTAGTAGTAGTTACAGTATTAGTAGTGTAGTAGTAGTAGTAGTAGTAGAATTTGTAATAGTAGTAGTAGTTACAGTAGTAGTAGTAGTAGTAGTAGTAGTAGTAGTAGTAGTAGTAGTAATAGTAGTAGTAGTAGTAGTAGTAGTAGAATTTGTAATAGTAGTAGTAGTAGTAGTAGTAGAATTTGTAATAGTAGTAGTAGTTACAGTAGTAGTAGTAGTAGTAGTAGTAGTAGTAGAATTTGTAATAGTAGTAGTAGTTACAGTAGTAGTAGTAGTAGTAGTAGTAGTAGTAGTAGAATTTGTAATAGTAGTAGTAGTTACAGTAGTAGTAGTAGTAGTAGTAGTAGTAGTAGTAGTAGTAGTAGAATTTGTAATAGTAGTAGTAGTTACAGTAGTAGTAGTAGTAGTAGTAGTAGTAGTAGTAGTAGTAGTAGTAGTAGTAGTAGTAGAATTTGTAATAGTAGTAGTAGTTACAGTAGTAGTAGTAGTAGTAGTAGTAGTAGTAGTAGTAGAATTTGTAATAGTAGTAGTAGTTACAGTAGTAGTAGTAGTAGTAGTAGTAGTAGAATTTGTAATAGTAGTAGTAGCATTTGTAATAGCAGTAGTAGTTACAGTAGTAGTAGTAGTAGTAGTAGTAGTAGTAGTAGTAGTAGTAGTAGTAGTAGTAGAAATTGTAATAGTCGTAGTAGTAGTACAGTAGTAATAGTAATAATTATTTTCAAAATATATTTTTACAAATCTAATTCATTCATGTCTCATGGGTGTTGGGACCGTACGTAATTTCCCATTGCACTAAGAACATTAAATTGCACAAATTAATATTTAACTCTTAAGAGACTCTCAATATATATATGTATATATAAGTAAATAAATAAATAAATAAATGGAAAAGGAAAATATTTATAGTAGAAAAAATTAATACCTAAATAAAATAAACATAAAAGAAAATCATATAAAAGTAAATAACCTAAACTCCCTCCCATACGTGCGCAAACAATTATTAAAAATGTGTTTCCTGTTACGCTATCCTTCCCGATTACCTGCTTCTTACGATCTTAGCACTGCCAATGCCCTCTTCCTCCGTTAACAAACGATGCCAGTAGGTATCTCTTTTTCCATTCTTCCGTCCCCCTGCAGTACGCCAGAATATGTTCCCAAGATTATTTCTTCGTACATATAGGACAGATTCTCGTACCCTCTCTGTCTGTTACTTTAGTCATCCGCCACGCGCCTACCCTAAACCCTGCAAGCTCCTGATTGCAGAGTTTGGCCCCTATTTGGATGTAATGCTCCATCCCCCATCCGACTTTCAGTGGCGATTATATCAGTAGTGAAACTTTTTCTGCACACTTCGAAAGAGTCAGCTGCCTATTATTGTCCCTCAAGCGTTTCTTAATTTTCTTCCAACAGATCTTCAGTTTTTCGTACTGAATCTCTAACCAATTGAGTCATGAACTTCTCTCATCCAATATCCCGGACACTTCTGTTAGGTTTCTCTACTATGAGAAAGGTTTTCCATAAGAGACGACGTAATGCTATGAGTATTTATAACCCATGCTTAACAGCCACCCGTGTGCAGGACATATATAGTGAGAAATGAAGTAGAACTGGTAGCATTATGAGTCACCCCTTAAGGAATAAATCTCTCATTAGGGAGGTCTCCGCGATATATAGAATCAAATGAGAGAGCTACATGTTTCTATGCTAATAGGAGAATTGAGTAGCTGAGTTGGTTAGAACTCATCAAGGAAGGGCGAAGTTTCTTGGTTGGAATCCGTCAGTGAATCATTTTTCAAGTGTGATTCTTCATTTCCAACTAATGTTCTGCACACGGTTAGTGTAAAAGAACTACATATTTCTACATGTAAATATGACTTCTTTGTAGCCTGAGTCCAGTAGGATAATGCTAGTGACGCGGAGACAATTTGCACCAGTCGCTCGATATACAAGTTCCCCTTGCATTTTAACTCGCATGTCTTTAATATCTTTGATAGCGTACATCAGTATTAGTGTTATTATAATGTGTACCAAACTGAGCTATACAAGTTGTTCGAAGGGGAGTCGCCTGCAGTCAACACATTTCTCATGTCTTTTAATGAAATTTATATTCATTCTTCTTTTGTAATTATCGCAGTTTCTGCACTGATATTTTCGTTAAGTCCCACTATAGCAGGGGCTACCCGTCAATAAGGGCCAAATGGACCTGGCCCTCCCTCTCCTGGCCAACTTTTAAAACAAAAAATGCATGAAAACAACGATGTATAACCGATTAGTTCTTAATTGTATTTTATGCAATAAGGACATTTCCTTGCTACTGTAGTAGCGGTAGCATGCGGGTCTTCCGTTAGCGAGGGTAGCTCGCGGCCAGCCCGGAAAATTTTACGCTTTAAACTTATACCTTCATGGGCCTGCAAATATTTATAAGGATTTATATTTGTCTTCCTGTAGGATGGGTCAGTTTTTCTTCTGTTTAACTCTGCGTTCTCTTGGATCAGCAGGAAGACGTCCCAGGCAAGGCTAGGTATTCTCTCTTTTCTTAGGAACCAGATGTTAAGAGGTTACGTCACCACACATAACTGACTAGGGGTGTTTTCGTACTTTGAAATTGGATGGCTTCCTCACTGTTTGTCAACAGAAAGTTGACTTTCACAGTGTTTCTGTTAAGTTACAAAAAGCGTATTTGTTTTGTGGGAACGAATAAAGTGTATGTTTTATTGGAAATTCCATTTCCGCGTCAAAGATTAACAGTTAAGTTGGAAGCAAAACGATTTAGACCTCATTAACAGAAAGATATAAGAGCTTACTCAGCAAGTCGGCATACAATTAAGAAAGTTTTTTTTTTAAATATATGATAAGGTAATGAATGCTTCCTGACTTCCTGCCTTCCTGACTGACTGACTGTGCATGACGTGAGAAATGTATGCAGTCTATAGGAATGAGATTAGACAAGAATTAGAAATGGCAAATTTCGTTTCTGTACAGTCCAACGAAATGACAGATATTACATGGATGTCTCAATTTGTTGTGACATTACGAGAATTCAGTAGGAGCAAGTCAGTTTACTCATAAAATTCGTTGCTGTTTCTGAATTGGCTGCAGAAGGCTTAAGGCGTACTTTAACACCTGAATTAGAAGAACTCCATGTAAACCAGAAATTTATAGCACAAACGTACGATGGCGCTGCAGTTATGAGAGAAAAGTTTTGATAAAAGAGATCTTACCCCACTCCATTTGCGTGTCATGTAGTTATGGCCTTGGCCCACCTTTCTATAGGGGCCACGAGCCACCATTGTTCTATAATATAGGGATTGTTCCTGGTGAGCTTTTTTTTCTGTTCTGGTAGTAGCATTTCAATTACATATACTATAGAAAGTTTACTTTGCTAACACATTGTAAATAATATCAATGGTGCTCCTGCAGTAACAAAGAAAGAATTGGTGGTTGTTCTTGCTTGCCCCAGGATGTTAACCCACCAAGTCCCTGAAAGCATTCTGGACCAAGAGAAGGTTTATGAATGTACAGAATGATTTAAAGAGGTAAATAACCACATACATTTGTTATTGAAGATGTTGGAAATAATATCAGTACTGCCACACATATCTCACATCTTTTAAGAAAATTTGCATTAACAGTCATTAAGTCTTCTTCTGAAAATATAGCAATTTCTCTTATTATAGGCCTTATAATTCTGTAAGCATTCACAGCACAAATTTTTTGGTCATTCAATGATATGTCCTATATAAAATCGGGTTTTTCTCCACTCCAGTATCTATAGTTTTGTGTTGCTACAGGGCCATGTAAATAAAATCATGCTCGTCCGGGATAAAAATATTAAATGTAGTCAATATAGTGAAAATTAGCATTGTGCAACATGCTATTGCTGAAATTAACTCTATTCACATTATTGCGAGGTTGCAACACCTGAACTACAGTTATCTTAAAAGATTTGAATTTAAAAGTTTAGTGACATTCCATGTCGAGGTTTGCAAAATTCCCGATTTCTGTGCAAGCTTTCTCAGAGATTACTTTGACTTCGTTCTATTTTATATCATGGAGTTTTTCCTCCGTAAGAACACAATTATACTTTTGGTTTCTTTTTTTTATCAAGAATAGATCCTGTATCCCTAAATCTATCCACTAAATTACGAACCGTTTCTCTGTGAGGTAAAAGAACAGCAGGGAATATGTCTATAAATCGCCGCCTTATTTCTCTACATGAGCTTTTCGACACATAGGAATCTTATATGAAGATTATATATATATATATATATATATATATATATATATACACTAAAGTACACGGGCATTTTGGCATTATAACAGCATTAACACACTATAATAATGAAACACATGGTCTCAGGGCGTTTCAACTTCTTACAGCACAAAGACTTTTCCTCAGCTGGTTAGTCGGCACACGGAGAGGAGGGAAAATGGAGGCGGAAATAGAACCAGTTAGAAACAGCGCAGCGTCGAACAGCCAAATCCCCGTTATGCCAGCCACGCGTCCAAACGAAGGTTATGTATAACGATGCGTGTCGTTCTGTAGATGTGTTAGTTTTTTCACGCTATCTTTACTTTTCTATCCATCGTCCTAAGTGATGATTCAAGTACATAATAATAAATAGCGCAGTGCTATTAATTTATGGTAAACGGAACATGTGATAATACGAAATATTGTTATTGTTATTATCCGGCATTCATGTTCGTAAGTACTTAGTCTCAAGTTAAGTGTACTCCAAAAACCAGATCAATACAAACACAAGCGAGAATACAAGCTACGAGCCAGCTCCAAGACTCATGGATAGGCGCAAGGAGAGAGGGTAGTTTGTAGCTCGTGACCTATTTAGTACCTCCTAACTGTTGTCTAGACTCCAGCACCAACATAACTTCATTTCGATTCATTTAGTACTTAGAAATACAGATACCTAGTCATTATTATTGTTATTAATTAAAGGATTCAGACGGTTATCACTTCATTTGTTTTTGTTCTTTAGAGACATAGTTCAAAACCATAGATGCAAATCTATAAAATACGAAAGTTACACCCTGAAGATCCAAAAACTACTGAAATACCTAGAAGTGTTAACAGCATCTGAACTTAAATAGTATCTCCAACTAAATTAAAATATTTAATAAAGATATTGAGGATATTAAATAACTACAACCAATTGTGGCATTAGAAAGTATTACTTCCAATATCATGTACAACACTTTATTTAACTTTAGCATTTTTATTTGACTTATTTTCATGTTCATAGTATTCAAGCAAAATTATAACCCACAATTTTTAAGTCATTATATGAGGGTAGATCCATAAGTTTCCGGCCTAAACTTTACTAGGTATGATAAAGTCAAAAACTATATTACATTTTTAAATATGGTAACCCTTTATTGCAATATCATTCGCACATCTTTGAATTAGTCAGTCCTGGCGGTGTAGTGGTAAACATACTTGTGTTCTAAACCCAAGGTCGCGGGTTCAAACCGGGCCAGGATCCATGGATTTTTTTCGGGCGTAAAAATCCTAAGTATGACTTCCTTCGGAAGGGAAGTAAAGCTGTGGGTTCCTTGTACATTTACGGCACAATAAAGAACCTCAAGCCTGAAAGAAGAGGCTTCTGAGCAAAATTTGTCGGCCGTTTCACGCCCTGAATTGAATGGGACGCTGATGACCTGAGATGTTAAATAGGGTACATAAATAAACCAAACAAAACAAAATCATCTTTGAATTAACATTTTAATCCCCCCCCCCTCCCAAAATAGTCAGAAGTCTTGTATGTAAAATGGGCATAAACAGCATCCATCACTCTTCGTCACACTTAAATTTTCTTCCTCGAAAGTTCATCTTGAGTTCTGAGAAGATAAAATAGTCACTGGGAGCTAGATCTGGGCTGTAGGTAGGATGTCCTTGAAGCAACATTTCTTCACAGCTTCCTTTGGAACAAGAACTGTGTGCACAGGCGCGTTGTCGTGAAGAAGGGATACACCACATTTCTTCGTCTTTTCTCTTTGATGGAAGCATGTAATTTGTGCAGTAGGCCAGCATAGTAGGTCATTTACTATGATGTTTCTCTGCTTGAAATCAGCGAAGAGTATTCCTTCACAGTCCCAAAAGATTGTGGCCATGATCTTGTTAGTTGACTGAGTGACTTTGGCCTTTGAAGGCAATGCTTCGCCAGGTTTACGCCAGTTCATTGATTTTCTTTTCAACAAGGGGTCATAGTAGAGAACCACAGTTTCTCCTGTAACAATGGTTTGCAGAACTTCCCTCTCTTTGCTACTGCAGAGCTCCAAAAATGTCTGACAACAGGTGACTCGTTGCTGCTTTTTGACCAAGGAAAGAAGTCTAGACACCCATCCTGCATTAATCTTACTCATATTTAAATATTCATGAATAGTTCGAAGGACTGTTGTTTTAGAAAAGCTCAACCTTGGTGCTATTTCTGTAACTTTGAGCCGCCGGTCTTCCAAAATTTCTCCTTCCGCAAGAGCCATGTTTTCAGGAGTGAGTACCTCCAAGGACCGACCTGCACGCTCTTCGTCTCCATTGCTTTCTCGACCCATTGGAAAAAGTTTGGCCTATTTTTTACGATATAATATTAGGGAAATGCTTCCCCATATACACCGTTCAATTGCTGTTTAATTTCATTAGAAGTAAGTCCTGTTGTGAAGAACTTAATAACAGCTCGATACTCCGTTTTGAACATGCTACAATCTTCTACATATAGCCTTCTTTATGCAACTATATCTGAACAACTGAACACAGAGGAGCGGAAGCTACAACTGCAATTATTTACTTAACAGATAAGGTATTACACCAGGTAAGGTTTTAGTGAAGGCAATAATCTGTATCGGCGAGGCCGGAAACTTATGAAGCTATTCTCGTATGCACAAAGTAGTACTCATGAAGGCTGATCTGCAGTTCACTGTTACTCCCAACACTTACTGCTTGTTTGTTTTTTGTAGGATATCTGTACTTTTACCAAACACACAATAATTATAGTTTTATTTTCGCGGTAAAGTTGTCTTCGTTCTTCAGAAAACACAATAAATACCTGTAGTTTTAACCACGTGCAGTGAATAAGCAATTACTTGTATTTGGCACACTAAGTTAGAAGAGATTCTGCTATGCTAAACTGAGAAATATTTCCTTAGCCGGTTCTTCCACTTAACGAGACGAAGAGCAATTAAAACTTAGGAGTGGTATTTCTAAAATTTAATTAACAAGTGACAATAACGTCAGCTCTCATAGTTTCTTCAAATTCTTCATCTTAAGGACTATTTTCATTACAGCCTCTGAATACATCCAGCATGGAAGTAGTTAGATAAAAACTACATTTTCCGCTCTTTAGTATAATCACATGCCATTCCTTCACTCTTTTGTTATGTCTGTCCATACATTTTAATATACATTTTCAATACTTTTTTTTCTTTAATTTAAACTCAAAATATTTTTTTCGGCGTGAACTCCGAAGTTTACACACCTATTGCCTTTTTTCTGACCGACATACAGTTCTGGTGAGCAAACACCATGGTTTTTATTTACTAAAGCTAACTGAGAAAAAAAGCAGACTTTTAACAATGTTAAGAGCATGTGCTGCCCTTTTCTTTGTTATTATAGGAGTACAATTTCATATTTTTAAACAAATACTTAAAGTGATAAAGTGAATTTATTAATACACATTTAAAGTATTTAGTTGGATACGCAGTAATTAAATGAACATTTATTAACAAGCAACTTTTAAAACTGAATGAAGAAAATTTCTTCATTTTTATTTATATTTTAATTTTTAGATACAATAAAAATGTATTAATTAATTAGATGACGATTTGAAGGTAATTTTTCGTAGTTTGTTGCGATTAATCGATTCTTGCAAATGGATTTGTTGGGAAAAAAGTTAGCAACACTGAAAACACAAATGCAGGTTTATACTATTAAATGCTTACGATAATAAAAAAACTACGTTAAATTTTCAGCGATATATGGCTGAGATTGGTTGAAATTTAAAATGCCGATAAATTTCATTAGGAAAAACCAGACACTACATTAGCTAAACATTAAGTTTAACTTCCTGACTTACAATCACTGGATTCTATGCCACAATACGAGAGGTGGAAATGAAGAATCACGGTTAGGGTTAGAACCATGGATCTTCAGCCTTCCTTACTGACACTAACCAATTGAACTACCCTACTCTTCTCCAAGCACACAACTATGAACCTCACTCATCTAATTCTGTATACCAGAGATCCATTAATATTTCTCTAGTGTAAAAGATTTACTTCTTAAGAGGGACTCGGTAACGCTTCTCATTACAGCCTCTGAATATATTGAACTGTTGTTGTAGAACTGTAGAATTTGTTGCATAGAAGTCACAATTTCCTATTTCTTAACATCATACCCATGCCAGTTTCTACACACTTTTCTTATTTCGTTCCACAATATTGCTATAGATTGTCTTAAAGTTGATTTTTGCCTCTTTAAGGTCATTTAGTTTCATTTAAAAATGCAGATTTTCCAAGATATCACAATTCAATATTTCATATTACAGCATGACAAAATTACTGCCAAACTACAAATATGACGGTGCTGAAACGCATAGTCAAAAATATAGTTATTTCTATCATCTCCGTATGGACTCTATGTTCTATTTCTAATAAAAGAAGAAATCTGACGAAACTATTTTCCTTGCCTTACGATGCGGTTGAAATTCGATTTTGAAATATAGAAAAAATAAAATTAAATTTTTGACTTAATACTTTTTGGTTCCGGTGATTGGCTTATTGTTCAAACTACATGAATTAATAGTTATTTAGATAATATATATATGATACATGATTTCAGGATTTTGACAAGTCTATTAATACGAAACTTGAAAAAAGCATGTTAATAACCCCGGTCATCATATCAACGAAAAAAATATGGTGGTGGTGGTGGTGGTAGTAGTAGTAGTAGTAGTAGTAGTAGTAGTAGTAGTAGTAGTAGTAGTAGTAGTAGTAGTAGTAGTAGTAGTAGTAGTAGTAGTAGTAGTAGTAGTAGTAGTAGTAGTAGTAGTAGTAGCAGCAGCAGCACCAGTAGTCGTATATATTGCACATCACAGTCGTATGGGCAGCAAGACCGTTCACACTTTTGTAAAATGCTAATTTCTGAAATTAATTCCAATTAAAAAAAAACATTAACAAAAACGCACTCACACACACACATACTATAATTCTGATATTCATATAAATGTTTCGTATTATTTATGTACAATGTTTATAGAATTTTTTGTCCCTAAAACTATGTATTTCATTTAAGAATGCCCAGGATTAACTAGTTTTGTCTACTTACAATTAAGTCCCAACATGCCAGCCTCCTCCTACTGGATGTCCAAAATAAATCCGGGAGAACTTTTATCCTAGCATCTTCTATCTGTGTACACTTAACCAAAATGTGCACCCAGTCTTCCGGTTCCGAGCATAATAGGCCGTAAACAGATAGTGAAAGAAAGTGACTACTCCTTAACTACACCGATGCAGCTTTATTGCGAAGCAAGCTCAATTAACGAAACAGCGACTTTTTCGATTGCATTCTTGTTTCATGACATGACATGACCTTTGACCTAGGTACTTAAGAAAAAAACAGGTGGCATGGTGCTCCATGATCTGTGATAATAAGGAAAGCACATTTGGAGGGTTAAGAAAGCTTTGAAACATGTCCACATAGTTTAATCAACATCATGGATTAGCCGGTTAATCTAATATCACTTACAAAAGAAGATTTAGTTATTTACAATCTTTGACTTCTATACTTGCTTAAATAATAAAGTCTGTATAAATTTATTTTTAAAATACTAATTATACTAAAATTAAAACTTAATTAAATCTACTTTCTACATATCTAGATGCAGGGATAAGTCAGTCATCAAGGTCATATAATGCATATGCGAATAGCAACTTGTAGTTTGAAGGGGGCCTTGAGTGGTTACGCATCCGTATGTTATTCATAGCGTATTGGATTTACTAATTGTTTTTCTTTGGATATGTAACTATATAAATATTCGTCTTGAAGAATGGATATTTATGAAATAACAAATTTTTTAAATAAATAAGGCGATTCGAAAGAAAATATTGTAACCGAAAATAAAGGTCACGTTTGATTAAATTAATACGGATATAATGGATCTTAATAAATAATGTATGTATGATTTGGTGCATGTATGTAATTTGTATTAAGGATATTCTATTCTTTTAGATAGCACCTGTGCTAAATCTTTATTAGAACGTCATTATGTACCTGTGTGAATGTACAACCGGACTGCTCATTGAGCTATGAAAAGTGTCTTATTGAAGTTTGTCGCAATGGAATGTTAAAATGTTCGAACAGGGAAGAAGGTCACCTTTGATCTGACGAGAACCTGTTTCCTCGGAAAGGATTTAGGGAAAACAATTTGCTGAGACACGGAATGTGCCTTTTTGACTAGCGCAGAGAAAAGTATTATTTCAATAGTTAAGGTTAACGGTGCATAATGACAACAAGGGAAGAATTCTCCCGAGAACTGAACACATTTCAACCTTAGCTGACAGCAATGTTTTATAGCCCTTTTAACAGTAACATTTGACACGTCAGCAGGTTTCTGACATAACTAAATGCTTCTTATTTATAGCCGAGATGTGGTCCATCGCGATTTCATTGAGGGTAAATCTGAAAAGATAGAAAAGTAAAGGGATGTCAAGATCAGGAAAGTTTCCGAATATTTATGGCAGGAATGTCCGTTCTTGGAATTACTATAACATGAGAAGATTTATTTTAGAAAATTAGTCCAGCTCAACCTAATCTTCCAAAATTGAACGAATCGGAGCGAGCCTGTATAATTGTAGATATTAAGGAAGGACCAATAAAGCAGTGATGATCGAACTGAGCTCCATAATTTTGAGGATCTATTATTTCGCGGGGGGAGGTTTCTAACAATACAATAAACTGTACGTCTAAGTAATGTAAAATGTAAGATGAGCAGTTAGCATGAGAAGTGAGCAGTCGAGGCTAGGAGTCAATGGTTGGAGTCGAAGGTAGGAATAGTAAGAGCTAATTGGAATAAGTGGGCGTAAGAATAAATAATCAGAATCGGAGTGCGCGAAGTTGTAGGAAAGGAATAGTAGTCAAGTACAGCAGTCAGCAATTGTGAATCGATAAGCATTATCTAGAAGTCAACTGAGATCTTCGAAACGTTCCTCCTTATCTCACAAGCAACGACAGCATCCTACGTGCGGCCCCAATATTCAAACGTATTTCAGTAGAGAAACTATTCAAGAACTCGTTAAAAATTTACCAGAGACAGGATTTCTCATTCACAAAAAAAAAAAAAAAAAAAAAAAAAACACCTTCGCTGTCCTTTTTTCGGTTGCCGTGGCTGCACTTCTCAAAAAGCAGCGACAGTCAAATACGCTCATCCTGAAATTATTTCTGCAACGCTCAATTTACTGCCGACTTATGAAATACCGGGCCAGATTCTTCCGTGATAATTTCCTTGCTAACCCGAGAATATTTACGCCTACATGCTGTGCAATGTGTGTTAAATTATTTTACCAAAAAGTAATATATTGCGTTTGGATGAACGAGAGAAATTTTGCAAGTGTTAAACGTCCCTGGTTTCGACTCCCCTGCTAACCTCTCATCAAGGAAAGGCTGATAACTAAACAACTGTGAGGAAGAGGAAAGGAGGCTAGATATCTGGTTGTCTTGTAAATCAACAGAGAGACATGTACTCCCGCTTTTGAGCACTGGCTGATGAAGATAGGAGCACTGCATCAGCTTTACGTAATGACAATGTTTATTTTGTAACGTGTAAATAGCGAGCGTGTGCAAAACTAACAAGATAACGCTACATGCCGAACCACAGTGAAATGCGACATCTTCCGAGCATAATATCAAGAGCCAGATTCAGGCGATACAGCTCACTTGCAGGTTTCTCACTACTTGCAAAACAGTTCCGAACTATTTCTTAGTGGTAGAAGTGGTGGTAGTAGTAATAGTAGTAATAATAGTAATAGTAGTAGTAATAATAGTAGTAGTAATAGTAGTAGTAACAATAGTAGTAGTAGTAATAGTAGAAATAAAAATAGTAGTAATAATAATAGTAGTAATAATAATAGTAGTAGTAATAGTAATAGTAGTAATAATAATAGTAATAGTAGTAGTAATAATAATAGTAATAGTAGTAGTAATCATAGTAATAGTAATAGTAATCATAGTAATAGTAATAATAGTAATAGTAATAGTAATAATAATAGTAATAGTAGTAGTAGTAGTAGTAGTAGTAGTAATAGTAGTAGCAGTAGTAGTAGTAGTAGCAGTAGCAGTAGTAGTAATAGTAGTAGTAGTAGCAGTAGCAGTAGTAGTAATAGTAGTAGCAGTAGTAGCAATAGTAGTAGCAGTAGTAGTAGTAGTAGTAGTAGTAGTAGTAGTAGTAGTAGTAGTAGTAATAGTAGTAGTAGTAGTATCAGTGTATGTTTATTGTTATAAAATTCTATATTACACATTACAAATATATTTAATTGATGCTTAAAAATGATAAACAATTTGAACGAAGAACAAATAATAATA
Source organism: Metallyticus violacea (assembly GCA_030762175.1). Taxonomy (NCBI): domain Eukaryota; kingdom Metazoa; phylum Arthropoda; class Insecta; order Mantodea; family Metallyticidae; genus Metallyticus; species Metallyticus violacea. The sequence continues at coordinate 45,521,972 of CM060841.1, read as the reverse complement.
CAAATAAAACAATATCATTAATAATAACAATAATAATAAGGAATAAACATTACAATGAGAAGAACGATATTTACAGATATATGAATACAAACATATTACACATTATTTATAATTACAGTAGTTAGTGCGTTCTAACCAAAAAACAAATTGCTATCTTCGCGCACTTTGTCTAGGAAAATGCCCAAAGTGTGGTTCGCAAACAGGTTCCAGCATGCCAATCGTCCTCTAATTGACTGAAAAATGTTTTCAGAAATCATCGTTTTTCTCAGATGTTACCAGGGGGTACAATCTGCCAGAATATGTACCCATTTTTTAACCCCTGCACAAAATGGGTAGATTCTCCTACCAGAATTATTCGTTATTTTTTTAGCCCTCCAACATCTCAGTATGAAACAGGCCATTCCTGATTTCGCCTTTCTCCCTAGAACGAGCATATACACCTTTTTATCCCAGGTTAGCTTTCATTTCAGGAGACTTTCGTGTTAAATTCTTCGATATCTTGGCTGATGATATCCTCTAGCCTTGTTCTAACCTTTTTTCATACATTTTTATTATTTTCATTGCCTCGTTGTCATATTGAACCCAGGAAAATTCTTCCGAATCTTATTTCCGCTTCTGCCGCTCAAAATGTTGGAGTTATATTTTGAATCTGATGTCTATGAACTATTTTGGACTTCCTCCTTTTCCACAAATAATCATTCACTTCCTTTTTCTCCCCTACCTTTCTCGTTCATTTTCATTTGTTGCATTCCAGAATGGTTTATTGATAAATTGTTCAACATGAGCCAAGTTCAAAAGTAACGAAATCTTATTGAGCGCAAACATCAGTTTTTGAAAGTTCCACCGAAAATTTGCACTTAACACTTATCTTTAGTTCATGCAATGTTGGCTATTAAAACATCCACCAGTGCTAACGGCTGGCATTGTCGAGTTTTCAATTTCGCCTAGTAAACTTATACTAAGCGTCCGTGTAATACCTCGACACAAACGATTAGGCATCTTTTCGTGAATCAGTTCGTAAATGACCTCTTTGGGACATTTTTTAACTTTACAACTTACAACAGTGACTCAATTGTAAATATATGATAGAAATCAGTTGCACATAAATAAGAAAAAGCAGCTGCTACGTCACGACTGACTGATCGATCCTACTTTGTTATTGGTTCAGAAGGTATAACGGGTAGCATTCCTCATTTGTTAATCTGTAGTATTGTCAATTGAAAAGTTAGCTGTCAAGTGCCAAGTTTCAGTAGCCCGAGTATAGAGAAGGAAAGTTTATGCTATCCTATAGCCTGCTACACTATAGCCATAACGTATAGAAGATAAACCTCTTATCTGCTCAAAATAACTTATTTCTGATGGGTCAATTTATTTTTTTTCAAGAATTTTTAACATAATAAGTTATTCTGGGTGAGCAAGATAAATGGGACACCCTGTATAAGAAATAGTGTGCCGACTTACATGGGTTCGCCGCATAAGCGCTGGTGTCTAGCTGGGCTACTGACTGTAAGCATTTTAGGACTGAGTAAGAATAGAAAATGTAGCGTTATTAAAATAATATTAAAAAACTCACAAGTTTTCTACATAAAAAGAAACGGGTTTTAAACATGCAATTAAAAACATTAGAATCATTTTAATAAATAAATTATAAATATTGGGAGGGGGGAGAAGACTGCGTTATTCCCTGTATTATAAAACAAATTAAGCCCAAAATATAGTCAATATTATGTGAGAAATTCATGTAGTGTAAATAATGCATTGATATCCGTACTACAGAAACCTAGATAGTAATTTAACATTCATGGTCCCTTCATTGAATGTGTTAATATTTGAGATGGACAATTGCATTGTTTCACATAGTGCAACGGAAAAATAGCACGAGTTAAAATGTATAATGAAACGTTGACAGAACAAATGTTATAACAGTTGTCCAAAAAATATTTACCCCTCTTTATGTAAATTCTGCCAAAGCCCAGAGCAAAATATTGAGGTGGTTAAAAATCAAAATGTTATCAACTACGATATTTTAAAAGAAGAAATTGCATATTCACCAGACTAGGTGTATGAAAATTTCTGGGTTGGCTTTACTTAATCGTGTAAAATATTTTGGCAAGTTAAGGAATATATGAAGTACTGGCTTTGATTTCCAACACACTATGGGTAAAATCTTTACCTACCACTATGAAAGTGTTAGTTTTTATAATTAACTCCTCATTGTAATATAAATCACAAACATTACTTTTACCTGAAAGTTGGCGATTTTTCCGCTCGCTTGAAAAATGCAATTTTGTTCTTAGGTGTCCTAAAAAAAGTCTATTAATGGCGGTTCCCGCCATAGCTGAATTGCAACCTGTTGGCATGTCGACTCAGCAATTTATTATCGTAGCACACTGAATTAGTCTGTCCATAATGCTGCATCAATCAAAGTGGATAAAAAGGTTTTTTAAAAATCAGAAAGAGAGGCTAGACTTTGTTTCATAGCCGCACATTACACTCATCTTCCCTCATTATTGGAAGCAAATAGTACTAAAATTCCTTAATAACTAAATGCCTTTAAGACATTATTAAATAAACGACAAGTCCTGGTACTGTTAGTGAAATTGTTGTAGAAAAAACTTAGAACATTGTTTCTAAATCTCCAGGACAAGAATAAATATGTGAAGTACAAGAAATTCTGCAAAGGTCACGTGCTATAAGCCAAACAAAATAAATTACAGTAGAACAAGTCGCAGTTTTATGTGCATTCCATTTTTTATCATTATGCGTGGTTGGACTAAGTTCGCGGGCTATTCCGGAATCCTAGGAAGCAACAAAGCATGACCGACTATACTTATCAGATCCCAATGTAGGTATCGACAGTATACAACATGGTGGAAAATGCGGTCGGTGCTGTTAATTACATGGTTTTGTTAATTTGGTTCATTGCACTTACCTGGTTTATTACAGTGGTTTATAGTAAGAAGTAAATTAATAGTATAATGTTACTCCTTTTATTATTAAATTAATATTGGTTTAGTGAAATACTAGGAACTTGTTTAATTCACAAGTATTTAGTACCACATGGATTGTTCTTGTATGTCTTAATTATGGTAGTGCAACGCAAATTATCATATTTAAATGTCCTAAAGAGAGTCATTAAAGAAGGAATGGAAAAAGAATATATATTGTGCAAATTTTGAAGTTAATGATGAAACTTTAGTATGCATTAAAAGTTCAGTGCCAAAATTTGTGGTTAGGAGAATGTTTTCCTTGTGCAATTTTTCCTACTCTATCTAACAGTGAGATAAGCAATGAATGGAAAAATCCGGAAGAACGTATGAAGCGACTTTTGGAGTGAGATGAGAGTTTTAATGAATGATGTTTTGACTCTTTTGCAAGTGAGGTGACAAGACGGATACACCCGTTTATAGCTATTGACTTTTCATTAAAATTGCCAATGATAAACATGATACTTTTTCATTTATGTTGATTAGTTTTAAGATTTTCAGTAATTTGGAAGTTCGCGCATTTTATAAACATTTGGCCTTACCTGCGGAGAAGTTTATAAATTATATTTTATATTTCGTTTTCATATGTGAAATATTGTTTGCAAACAATTTCTGATTCTTAAAAACGATCAAAATATTTTCATATGATAAACAAAGTCATCTTATAAACATACTACTGTGTAAAAGTTTCGCATTTGCTATTGGCGGAGTAGGGCCATTTCGGCCGCCATTTTTTCCCCATATTGGGATCTGGTAAATGTAGTCGGTCTTGAACAGAGGAACAATGACTCTGCTAAATCTAAAACATCTGGTGGTGACCAACTGAAATAGAATGAATGAACCGAAACAAGACTGAGGTGTGTTCTGAATTTAAGATATAACTTGAGTGATAACGCATATAAATTATCCCAAGGTTGCTCTTAACTGCATGTTTTGTTAGATATTTGTAGTTTTAATGACATAAATGCAACCATATTCGAGCGAATTTTACTGAAGATCTCAGTAATCCCTAATCGATCATCCAGTTGTACCAAAGAAATAATAAATTGTTTATTTATTATTATTATTATTGACAGGCGACTGGTACGGCTGTAGTCCAGCGCGTGCTGTGCTCATTTGCGGATGCAGAATAAAAATACATCTCTCTGTTAATGAAAGCTGGAATCCCTACATGAAGAACTGACAAACGTCGCTATTATAAACCGCTATCTTCATGACCTGTTGTATCCACAAACACCAGGTATATACTGATATGTTTATATGGAGATATCTAAAAGAAGTTTTCCTCTTTAAGCGCTTTCAAATACTTTAGAATTAAAGCCAACAAATGGTGAGGAAAACCAGAATATTCAGTAAAGGGTTTGTACGTTTCCCGGAAAAACGCTAATGGTTGAAGACGGCATTTTTCTGTAAACCTAGTTACAGTTTAAATATATGCCTGGTGAATAGCCCTTCACTTCTCATGAACAACATTGTGCAGTGTAT